>JAGDYQ010000214.1:237206-266705 GCA_021962125.1 Bulinus truncatus
TTTTTTATTCTCAATGGGTTTGCATGATACAAAAAATTTATTTGTTCCACAAATATTACAAGCGATTTAAAAAAAAAAATAGAAATATCAATTTTTTTTTATTTTAAAGAAAAGTGGCAGACGATGGACATTTCGTCATAAATGTTAAATACGTTTAAAGCGCTGTGACGTCATGGATTGTATATATTTCGCAATACTGCATCAGAGTTGGAATTCATTCACAGCTTTTTACACTGTCTGTGTGTGTATGTGTGTATGTATGTGTGTGTGTGTGCCAATTTTTGCTTTATAAATAAAAGCGCATACATTGAGCAAGCGCTGGAAGTCTCTCTCACTCTCTCTCTCTCGTCTTACATTCTCAGTTATCGAGCTAACAGACGAGGGCGTACACACACACACACATACACACTAACCTAAATTGAAGAATCAACCGTATCGACCCCCCCGGTCGTGTATTTTTTTCTCTCCACCTCCCCCCCCCCCACCTTTTTCCTTAGCATTTGAGCTGGACCAGTGAAGGGGTCACTGAGAGGTCATCCAGCCAGCCGCTTTAAGAAACATTGCAACACACTCGGGGGGGGGGGAGGAGGAGGAAGGGGGGTGAGGTGTGAGGGGGAGGACTGGGGGGGGGGGGGGGGCGTTTGGTCCCCCCCCCCCACCCACACCCCAGCAAATGTTGTAACGTTGAAAACAGTGAAGGGAAAGAAGAAGGTGGCGGTGGAGGATAGCAGGGTGTTTTTGTAGGGGGCTACCTAACGAGCAGCGGCGGAGGTGAAATATTGGAAAAGGCGGAGAGAAGAGGTGGTGGGGGAGGTGGGGGCTGGCTGGGAGATGGGAGGAGTGAGGAGGGGGGGTCATGAATTAAATAAGAACAAGGACGAGGTTTACCTGTGCCGGGCAACGCTCGGACCAAGAAGAATTTTTTTTTTTTTTATAAAATGTAACGGGCTGGGGCATTTTAAAAACGGCGATATGTTACAAATACTTGAAGTGGGGAGAGAGAGAGGGGGAGGGAGGGGGGGGGAGAGAGAGAGGGGGGCGAGGGCGCATAAGGTCAGACGGTAAAATGTAAAATTAGACAAATGTAAACATACACACACACACAAAATAGTAAATTGTACACATGTAACACGCACACTTGTTCTATAACGTTTATATATACCGTATTTCCCCATGTATAAGCCACCCCTTTTTTCCAAAATGTTCAAGCCCAAAAAGACAGTCCTGATGAGTGTATGAGTCATTATAAATCTTGAATTTTGTTTCTTTGTAAATTTTCTTCCTTTATAACTTGTTTCTCCAATAAAATATTTTTTTTCAAAACTTCACAGTCCTAAAATTTGGAGGGGGGGGCGCTTATACAAAAGGGGTGCTTATACATGGGGAAATACGGTATATATGACTCATCTAAATCGGAGAAATCATATTGAATGCTAGAAATATTGAATTTTTCAAATATAAACAAAAAATCATTACATATTTAAAAAAAAAAACTTCAGCAAACTAAAAACTCCTTTAAAAGATTTATATTACAATTTTCTAAAAATAGCTTTAGAAATATTTTATTATTATTATTTTGTGAGATAAGCATTTTAAGTAAAATTAATAAAATGAAATCCACAATCCAAAGCTAGTCTGGCAATTTGCTATATAAAGAAACAAGAAATCATGAAATAAAACCAGATTATGATAAGAACATGTGTGTTTTTTTTTTAAAATAATAACCGGGAAATTATGCAATTCTACTTTAAGTGACCTCGAAAAATTCATGGGTGTAGCAATGGAATGGTTACCACACTAATATATATATATATATATATATATATATATATATATATATATATATATATAAAGATATAAAGATATTGCTAAATTGACAGTTAAGTTTGAACAAAACAATACTCGGACAAAAACACACTTCCATAAATAGGACCAAAAAAAAAATCAAATTGAAAGCTCACCCACCCCCTGACCCCCCCCCCCCCCCAAAAAAAAAAAAAAAAAAAAACAACACTTTTCGAGGTCAGTCTGTGAATTCAGTTATCACTTGTGTAAAACAGTCCATAAGCAGTTGTGTAATCTGTAGCTGCAAATAACATCTATGACGTCAATGAAACAGGGGAAGAAAAAAAAAAGACATCTCAGCTTTCTAAATAAATAATACTCTCCAACCTTCGCCTCTACCGCCTTCCCCACCCCCCCAACCCATTCCAATAATTGATTTGTTTTTATTTCTTTTAAAAAAACTGATTTTATTCTCTCTCTCTCTCTCTCTCTCTCTCTCTCGCAGTGTGTGTGTAAATGCGGAAATATATTTTACAATACGTTTGTATAAATTCAGCTGTTATCGTTTTACTATGCCAATACATAACACTACTAATACAACTGCAAAGAATTAATGTACAAATATTTGAAGCAGTGCATTTAATTCTATTGGCCTAGACTCAGTATTATCCAAGTTTTATGTAATATGCTTACATCTTGCTGTTTTTTTTTTTCTAGTTAATAATATCGGTAATATTCCTTACCATAAATGTTCTTAGCAGTTGAATGTTTTTATTTTTTTTACGTATTCCACACCCCCACACCCCAACCCCCACAGCTCCCCCCACACAGACACACACCCCCCCACACACACAGACACACCCCACACACACACACAGACACACCCGTTACGACAAGTGGTTTTATATGTTAATTCAAGAATGTTTTTTTCCCCTGTCTAAGGTTGAAGATTCTCATGACCTCTGCCTCAGCCCCCCCCCCCCACACACCCCTCCCCCCGCCGCCCTACCCCGTCCCACCGGCCAGTGGTCTACCATCAGTCCAATGCATGGTCATCAAGGTAAAACAGAAAGAGTGAAAAAGAAAAAAAAAACACACACACACAATTTCCCACCCTGTCTGTCCAGAATGAGGAGTGGGTGGGGGAGGGGCTTGATGTCTTACCAGATCTTTTTGAAGATGAAGAAAAAAAAAGTAACTTTGACCTTAGTGATCCCAACTAGCGTTTTTTCTCACAAGCAGACGCGCGCACACACACGCACACACACATACACACACACACACACACACACACACCTTTAGACCTGATGCAGCGGTACACACCGTGGCCCAAGTGAAGACGCATAAAGAATATTACGGTAAACTCCATCCACACCACCTCTCACCCCACCCACCCACCCTGCACTCAGTCTGGGTACTTCCGCCCCCACCAGCAATGTTTTTTAATGTCTCCTTCAGTGTACATATATCTTTCATTGACAAAAGGGGGGGCATACAGACGAACGTGGGGGGGGGGAGAGGGGGTACACACACAAAAGTGAGGAGGGCGGGGGTGTGTGAATAAGGAGTTGATTAGGGGTATGAAACAAGAAAGAGAAATTCCGGAAGGGGGAAATTAAACACCGTGATCTTTATAAGCGCTTTGGTCATTGGTAATGACCTGTAGAAAAGAACAAAATTTTCTCACGGGTGAATTAGTTCTTTGTTTTCAGACATGTGAAAGGCATTTTGGGGCCCTAGGTGTACAGTGTATATACCATTATATTTGTACGTTTATTAATTGGTTCGATGAAAATAGAAATAAGCCTGATAGTTAAGATTAAAAAAAAAGAACACTGGAACAAAGAGACAGACAGACAGACAGAGAGTTAGACAGACAGACAGACAGACAGACAGACAGATAGATAGATAGATAGATAGATAGATAGATAGATAGATAGATAGATAGATAGATAGATAGATAGATAGATAGATAGATAGATAGATAGATAGATAGATAGATAGATAGATAGATAGATAGATAGATAGATAGATAGATAGATAGATAGATAGATAGATAGATAGATAGATAGATAGATAGATAGATAGATAGATAGATAGATAGATAGATAGATAGATAGATAGATAGATAGATAGATAGATAGATAGATAGATAGATAGATAGATAGATAGATAGATAGATAGATAGATAGATAGATAGATAGATAGACAGACAGACAAACAAGACCTATTTACTCAACAATCTTCTAAAAACTAGGATGAAGAAGAATAAACCGGAGCTATTTAAAAATAGATTCAATAGCCTCGTACAACCACCCTCCCCCCCCCCCATCCCCACCCATCACCACCACCAGGAACACTTCTAGATTTACTCTGAGGAAATGCCACTGGACAAAGAAAAGACACCTACCGCTGTACAACTTCCTGGTCAATGTTTACCACCTGCACAAAGTTTCCTTATGTACCTTTCTTCTCTCTGTTTCTTTCATGTGTCTTTCTTTCTTTTAATAATATCGACTGCATGACAGCGACTGAGTCGTGTGCTTTGTTATTTGTTTGTTTGTTTTAACTGGAAGGCCAGTGTGAATGTCAAGGTTGTTTGATTTCATCAACGGACTGACCTCTCTGATGGGTCAGTTTAAAATGGTTAGACCGCCATTGAATGGGCGAAGGTTAAATTAAGCATTATAAATTAAGCCCAATCAATGAGATGAGCAGTGGACAAGTGAATTGAATAGAATGAAGCTGAGTTTATATGGGCCGTCATTAGAAGAGGGACGGTGCCCAATAGGGAATAACTTGATTGTGTACCTGGCTGGCTGCGGCCTACTGAGTACGAGCACACTGCAAGCCCAAAAAGTAGATTAAACATGAGCGGGACGATAAAATCATGGGCATTCGGTCTTAATGCCTAACGGTTTTAATCTCTTCACCCCCTCTAAAGTCAAAGTCAAGTTTGTAATTACTAGTTGGTCAGTCTTTTCATTAAGTCCTTTCTTACAGTCTCACAATAGCCGGGAAATTGTCAGCATGGCTTTTATGGAGGCAGTATCGTATTAAAATGACGAAGTGTGTGTGTGTGTGGGTGGGTGCGGGGGGGGGGTTGGGGAGAAAGGCAGGTCCCGCACCGGGCGCACGTATTGTATCGTGGGGGTTAGGCATTTTCACTACTATTAGTTCTTTTTTTGGACATAGAAATGGGACAAGTGTCCAACCAGGTGATCATTATGGCTAGTTACGCAAGCGTACGGGCCACCGCAGTGGGCCTATTTATGTGACGTCAACGAGGCCCTGTACCCTTGACCTTCAACAAGCCGATCGGGGCTCGCGCCTTCAGAGCCACCGAGCTCTAACCACTCGCGCGTGATTACTAACGCGGCTTGGAACGCTCGCAACTACGCAATGAAACGATCCTTGCTTCTGATTACAGGACTTCAAAAAAAAAAAACAACATGCCAACTAATAGCTCGACCCAATCCCTAAAAAAAAAATATTTAAATATAAAAGGAAGATAAATTATTCCCCTTGCTGATCATAACAATTAGACACAGATAAATATGTTTACTCTTTCGGCAGCTAGTCATTTCAATCGATACGAGCTTTTGAAAATAACAAAAAAAAATAAGACAAAAATGCCATCCGGCCAAATGTCAGTGTGTCACGTCATAAATAGAAAGTTGAGACGAAAATGCAATAATGCTCTATAATTGTCCCAACTCTTCCGTCATCTCTCCCCCCCCCCTTCAAGCCCTGCCCCTCAACTCCTCCCCGCCCCCACCCACGCCTTCCTATCCCATCCAACACACTTCGTTCCTCCTCCAACCACCACCACACACATTCACGTACCTCCACGCAAATCTTTCACAGGATGAATGACGTAATGTCCAAATAAGGAAAATTACATCACCAGAAATACAAATAATCTCTCTCCCATCTCTCGCTCTGTAGGCAGCTCACAGAAGACACACAAAAAAATGTTTCTTATTGACTTTTTTTTTCTTCCCGCTCCTAAGAATGGAACATTGTGGGAGCGGTGGACAAACCCAGAATTTCATGTTTCATCTCAATGTCGATTTTCATAGGGAGGAATCCCCCCCTCCCTCTTCATGCTGTTAATCTTTAAAGATAAAACAACTTTTTAAAAAATTATTGTGCAAGAAATCCTATGTAGAGAAAACACACTAAAAAAAAAAACAGCGTGTAAACGAATTACGTCATCGCTTGCCATTCACATGATTTTTTCAAATGAATTTGGGGCACTTTTTTTTTCTAATGCGCAATTTTTTATTTTTATTTTTTGTAAACGCGGATGTATACAGGAGTAGGCGTGTGAGTTGTAAGGCCTTATTTGCACAAATTCCAAATCAGATGTTTCTTCGATAATTTTTTTTTTGCTCTTTTACCACATAAAGGAGTTTGGAGTTTCTATAAGACAAAATTTTTGTCTTTCTGAAATTTTTTCGCAAAATAAATAAAAATAAGCGAAAACAAATATCGATATTTGGAATCCAATTTTTTTAAAGAGAGAGAGGGGAGGGGGGGGAGATTAAATTGCATGAGGTCAAGAAATATTTAAACAACAACAGAAAGGTGATGACAGCATCCGTGTGACGTGTTGTGCTAACCGGGAGAACAAATCATTCAACACATTCGTAACACTGCGGGTCATTAGATGCAGGTTTGTGATAGAAATAACGATGCCTATATGTGATGAGAGGCTCATTATGGTTTCATTATTTCATTAACAAGTCTCCCCCCCCCCACCCACCCCATCCCCTCCCCGTCGCCAATATTAATAAATGAGACAATAAAATTCGACAGAGACCAAATTTAAACAAAAAAATTGTTTCGGTAAGTTTTCCCATACTACTAGTACATAGAGTCGGACTAACGTCGGTTGAGGCCCGGGCGCAGAAGTAAAAAAAAAATATCTGGCTCTCAGATAAAAAGTATACAGTTGGACTTTTAAAAAAAAAAAAACATTTGATCAAGTTAGGGTCCCGGGAGCACGCCAGGTGCGACTGACACAGTAAATCCGCCTCTGTCATCATGACCCGTGTGTGGTGCTAATATTATGTTTAATATCTTCGAACTGCAACCGATTCAATGCCTCAAGGCCCACTAAGCTCAAGGGGGCCCATCAATCTTAAGGAGACTATCGCGCTTAAAACGCCAATAAAGCTCGAAGATGCGTAAGGGGCCCATCAAGCCAGAGTCAGGCCAATTCGTAATATACTTGTAAATGTTATTTGAAATGTACGCTACATTATTGTTCAATATCTCTCTCTCTATCTCTCTCTCTCTCTCTCTCTCTCTCTCTCTCTCTCTCTCTCTCTCTCTCTCTCTCTCTCTCTCTCTCGCTGAATCATTGTAATTAAAACAATAACTGTCTTGGCTTACCAGTGTAGAAGATGCTGGATGTGCGTGTGTGTGGGGAGGGGGCTTAGGGAGGGGGGGGTTCCTTATCAAAGCAACAACAAACATACAGCATGTTGGAGTTAGTCATAGCTGTTAACACCGTAAAGACATAATACGACTCAATAAATCACAACGCATACAATATGAAAAGATACCGTCATTAAGCCCCGGAGGCCTAGGCAGATGTCTCCACGCGTCATTAAATCCTTGTTAACGCGGCCGAATATATTGCAAAAACACAAGGATTACTGAAGCGTGAAAGATAACCTCATAAAAAAACAAACAAGACAGAAACATATGTGGGGATTTAGGTCTTATCGAAAACGGTTAACCTGCAGCAAATAGATTGCATAGCGCGTGCATAGCAGACACCACCACCACTAACCTCCTCCTCCTCCCTCCGATTCAGACAAACTGAGAGTAACATCATCCAACCACCATCACACTTACCATTTAGCAAAACATACTTAATCAGGCCGAGATGCCCATGGATGGGGATCAGTTGAGGGTTCGAGCAGGTAAGCAACTTTAGGGAATATCTCCCCACTCCCCACTCCCCACTCCCCCTCCCCCAATCAGGTGCGGCCCTACGAGCAGTAGCGTCAGTCGCTACCTCCCACAAGTCCCGACACTGTTACATCGGGGACTGTTACATGGCACAACCATTATGAGAAGTGCCGAAGCCGCAAAATGAAAATAAAAACAACCCACTATCACGTCTATTCTGCCGATCTTTCCCCCTCTCCCTTACAGCTCCCTTTCCCCAATCACACATACCCCCAATCATTTATATCCTTGTTGATTACGTCCAAACCAGAAGTGAAACAGAAAGAAGAAAAAAAAAGTGTCGAGTGAATCCTCAAAACAAAAATGTTCTATGGTAACGTTGTGTGACATTGACCTTGCAACTTGTGTGGTGCTGGCGGATATAACCTTACACAAATAGTGTTTAAAAAAATATAAACATCAAAATACTCTCTACCACCAGCACTGTTGTAATCTTCTTACCAAAAGAGGGGAGGGGGGGCAGTTAGTATTAGTTTGCTTTTTTTAATCACAGAGTGATCAAACGGTTCTAAAATTAACCCGACAGCAGATGTTTTGTTTGATGTTAGTTTGTAGGGTATTTTTTTTTACAAACTAAAGTGCAAGTGAATTTATACTTAAAGACAAATTGTTTGCTTATCTGGGAATAGCAGCTATTCAAATATGTATTACATTTTAAATGAGTTCACTATAAGACATAGGGGACAAAAAATTAATTTGACTGCTCTCAATGAAACTTCTGTTTGGTAAAACACATGACCAAAACAAAATACCTATAATGACAAATATATTGACGGTTAAACTACACAAACGACCGTGAACTCCATTTATCAAAGGGTCATCTTCCAATAGAAAACCATATCAAATCTGATGCCCATGAAAGCCACCAAACAAGCACTTTTGCACAGGACCCTCAAAAAAAAAAAAAGGTGGAAAATCTCTGCTTTGGGCATCTAAAAACTTTAGAACCGCTGTGATAAATATTAATACCCCACCTCCCATTACCTTGTACCCCGATCCATGCTTGCCCTATTTATATAATGCACAAAAACTATGTTGTTGTTAGTTGTTTTTTTTTTAAACTTTGAACACGATCAATCAACAGGATATGGGGCTATACAAGTGGTTCTTACACTTTTGCGATTAGCGACCAAGTAAGAGACAAGTCCGGCTTTTGGCGACTCACCGATAAAGAATTGAAAAGAAAAATTTTAATATATATATATATATATATATATATATATATACACTCAAAAGTATTATTTAACTTTGGCGACCCACTTCAAGTCAGTCTGCGTCACCGACCCATCGCGATTCAAGCTTTGGGAACCACGGGGCTATACTGAAGTTTAAAAAAAAAATGTCTATTGTTGATCCTATTCCACATATTCCGCCATTATTTCTAAAAAAAACTACAAGAAACAATGACGTCATTCAGTCAACACACACAGTACAAGGCTATACGTGTTTCTATATATTGTCCGACAAGGTTCTAAATTATATTAGATTACGCCATATCAAGTTAGCTGTTATAAATTCTAGGAGACCGCGTTATACAACAACGTTTACGTAAGATAATGTCATAACCAACTGAATGGGGGAACAAGGAGGCGTTAGAAGGGGGTAGAATAAAATAGTGAAGATGTAGAGGCGTTAGAACAGGCTAGATTAAAATCGTGAATTAAAGAGGCGTTCAATGTGACGATGGCATAAAATCATTGTTTAACGCTTAAAGTGATTCAATTTGTATTTTTAAAAGAACCACAACAGAATGAATCATTTTCCACATAAGCTGTGACTTAAGCATGTCGATTTTAAAGTTGTAACAAGTAAAAAAAAAAAAGTTAACAGCAGGTCATTTTTAATAACATTTAAGAGTGATTTAGGTCATTGTCGAAATCTATCAATGACTAACTTCGGATGTTATCAAAAGTTTGTCTCAGCCGAGTTAGGTTATCAAAGTGCATAACTTGGTCATGGCAGTAACCGCAATTAGATTAGTATTAAAGATTTCCGAGACTTGAGTTTAGGTTACTATTAGCCAGTGGCGTCGCTGTAATGGTTGGGAGGGGAAGGGGGTGCAAAGACTTAAAAGGGGAGAAGTGGATTTAAAAAAAAAAAGAAATATTTTTTTAAGAACCCCGAACCCGGGCCGAAATAAAAATGTTGCGAGTTCCCTTCCCCCCTTTTCCCGGCTATCATAACATTTTACGCCCATCTGGAGCCAGACATAAAGTACGCCGCGCGCCAGCGTATGTGTTTTAATAAAGCAAATGTCAAATTAATATAGCGTTACGCGATGTGGCCTTATTGGACGTTCAGTTGAAGAAACAACTAATAGTGCTTTATTTTTTTTAAGCTTTCAAAAGTATGAAACCAGCGTATTTTTGACACTACTTACACACATACACACACACATACACACACACTTTCTACCAAGGGTGTGTCTAGAATGTGGGGAGAGAAGAGAGTGGCTGCCAATTTGGATAATGTCCACAACTTTATATAAGACTATGCAACTTATCTCACAGATCAACATGTTATTTTTTTTACAATGGTTGCCAATTTGAATAGTTAATGTCCACATCTTTATATAAGACTATGCAACCTACCTCACAGGTCAACATGTTATTTTTACTGCCGTTTACATATTTTTGAAGAGTCTGTTATTTGCTATATATTTATTGTAAAATCTAGATATTTTTTTTTTCATTTTTTTTCTGGATAATTCTGGATAATGTGGAAAAAGTTGGCAGTCTTGGGTAGAAGATCACAGAGTAGCTGTCATACACAAAAAATTTAGTACCAACTTACAATGCCATGATACAATCCTTTATAAAATTTGGTCAGAAAGGGCGGTGTCAAAAATTCTCAGACGCCCTAGAGCTGCTCCATGCTCGTGTAGGCCCCCGGGCAGACAAAGCATCGGTGGGCTCCTTCGCCCGCCAATGTCAATATGGTACTTTATGCTTAATATATTCAATATACTACGGCGTGGCGCCCCCCCCCCCACCGTGATTCATGGCGGGCCCGGTGCAGGGGTGCACAGTTCGCACATGTCTAAGGCCACCCTCAGGCAACGCCCGCCCCCCCCCCCCCACCACCCCCTTCGTTGTCAAATATCTTTTTTATTTTTATTTTTTTATTTTTTTGTTGTTCTCATTCATGCGATAATGAAACACTACTACTACCAGGTGGCTTATGACTTCTGTCGGTACATTTCACCGATGACCAAATAAACAGGTTTCCCCCCCTCCCCACGCATGGTGTGAAGGTTCATATAAACATGTTTGTTTTTTGTTTTTTTGAAAAAAAAAAAATTTGAAAAGAACGCCACCACCAGCCGCACAGCTCTGGTGTACTAATAATTTACATGGAAATACCAACTGGCACAACAGACTGTAATCAAAGAGAAGTACACCGGCGGTTCTAAAAAATTACGACCGCATTTAGGGTATCTTAGTAACACGCCGTTGAATTAGAGTGGGAGGGGGGGGGGGAGAGAGAGAGATAAACACTAATGACGCATTAAGATTCGTGGTCTCTCATAATTTTTTTTTTTAAATCACGCAAATGTGTGAGGTTGTTTGGTGTTATTTTTGAATGACCTGGCCAGCGTGTAATAAACAAGTTTTGGAGAACCTGTTATGTCTTATTTTGTTCGGGTGAGGTATGCACACCTTATGGGGGAAACAAGTTACATTTAACATAATACAAAAAAAAAATAAAACACGTCATATTCCACATATGATAGGCCATTTGGTATTCGACGTATGCAAAACGTGACATTATTATATATATTCAAGAATTGGGTAACATTAGCACAAAAAACTTTTTCAAAAAGAAATATGTTAATGTGATACACAACAGGAATGAGGATTCATTCAAGAAACATATCACTGTCATCGGGGCCACAGACAGGAATTCTCCGCCGCCCCGCCCCCAAACCCCACCCCAGCTGACCCCTTTAACCAGGGCCGGCGTTACGAATTGCGGGGCCCAATTTAACGGGTGCTTGCGAGGCACCTCTTCGAATTTTTCGATATAATAACAACTGTTACTATCAATGCTAAATGTAAATTGCGGGCCCCCCTCCTGCCAGGCGCGGGGCCCAATTTGGTCTAATCGGTCTAAGGCAGGCCCTGCCTTTACCCCAATATCTCAGCGAAATAAATAAATTTAAAAAAAACATAAAATTTCGAAATTTACGCCGTCTGCTACGACCCAGCACATCGGGCTGCGCCATACGATATTACATTTATCTCAACATCAACAAAAACAAAACAAAAAAAAATCACACAGGTAAGGTCAAGGCCAAATGACATGTGCAGAAAAGTGGCACTACGCTTACGTGTCATTATATGACAGAAAGTGAACCGCGAAATAACTCTTGGACCTTTTGTGTGTGATGATGTTCACAGTTTATCACAGCTAAGCCATCCCTGCAATTTACTGATCGCCTCACACACCTGCTAACACCTGAACTGTACATAATGTGTATGTATATTACAATTCCAACGGATGACACCTATGCATGTATGTATATGTGTAAATATATGTATATATAATCGTAGAGCAGTATCTCAGGATTAATTAGACACAAATAGTGTAACGAAAAACACACGTAATAACTGCAACATGTGTGTGTGTGTGTGTGTGTGTGTGTGGTGTATATGTCAGGTCTTCACGTGACACCCCCCCTCCACCCATCCACAAACTCCCTCACCCCATCCATTCAAGACCATACCCCCCCCCCACCATGCCCCCAGCTTGCACTAATGATGATGAGACCTTTGAAACAAGATTAGATGTAACAATTTAAAAAAAAAAAATAATAAACACCCCCCTCCCTCCCTGCAACGATCGGACTTTTGCCTCGTCTGTTACTCAACAATGGTGTTTACCGGAATGAGTCACCTTTGGCTTTTCAACTTTGACCGCATTTAACTGACCTACAGAAATTTATCAGATTTGATAAAATCAAAATAATAATAATAATAATAATAAACAAGATTACAAAAAAAAAAAAGAAAGGGGCTAAAAAAAATAATAATACATATTTTACTGTTACATGTTTATCCAGTGGTAAAAGTACAGCCACACACACACACACCCCTCCTCTCCCCCACTCCACGTGGGTCTATAAGCCCGACCCCCCCCCCCCCAACCTCCCCATCCCACAAACACATACATTGAAACCCATACACACGAGTGATTAGAAAAGGGACAATATTATTGTACAGCATGTCACTCGTAAACGTTCAAAAACACGGATCCGGTTTTTTTTTTTTTAAACGATTCAATGTCCCTGTACAGTTATTACAGTAACACATAGTCTTTGATATGAGAGAGAGACGTGGGGAGGGGCGGGGGAGAGATCGAGGTATGGTGTACGTGTGGGAAAAGGGGGTGGGGGTGTCGGAGTGTTTCAAGGTTAAGGGTGCCAACGTTGGCGGTTGCTTGCGGACAGTAAATCAACAAGCTAAATGATTATTATTTGTTGTTACCGAATACGTTGACATGTGGGACTTAAATAAACACGAACTTCAACCTCTTGATCAGAGGCGGATGGAAGGATGGGCCACGCACCTGGTTTGCACAAGGGGGGACTTTAAATATTACATATGATATATACACACAACATATATTAATTGCATATTTATTGCACATTACTTTCTTATTGTTTTTTTTAGCATTATACAGTTTGTTTATTATCTGTAAAATGTTAATCCTAGAGGTCTTGAGCGAACTGATTGATTACATTGATTCATGCGGATATGTGTTATTGGGGATTGTGTCGATTTCGGTTTTCGTTGCTTGTTTTTTTTTTTGGGGAGGATTATGGATGGAAACCGATAAATAACTGTACAACCTTGAACATTTATTCAATAACCTTCGTTTAAGCGTGGGCAAGCGTTAAACGCTCAAGAAAATATGTGTCATACATTTGTAATATATAGATAATGCACCTTTATAATATTAGGGTGGTGCACCTTTATAATATATGGGTGGTGCACCTTTATAATATATGAGTGGTGCACCTTTATAATATATGGGTGGTGCACCTTTATAAAATATGAGTGGTGCACCTATATAATATATGAGTAGTGCACCTTTAAAAAATATGGGTAGTGCAACTTTATAAAATATGAGTGGTGCACCTTTATAATATATGGGTAGTGCACCTTTATAAAATATGAGTAGTGCACCTTTAATATATATGGGTAGTGCAACTTTATAAAATATGAGTAGTGCACCTTTGTAATATATGGGTAGTGCACCTTTATAAAATATGGGTAGTGCACCTTTATAATATATGGGTAGTGCACTTTCATAATATATGAGTGGTGCACCTTTATAATTAATCAGAGTGACGTAAAGATTTTTTTTTTAAAGCACCGAACATGAAGCTCTGCAGGGCAGGGCACTGTAAAGCATAATTCAGCTAGCCACAGGGTGGGCCAGTCGGGGAACGTGCTGACCATTGGCCTTTATGTCAGTTCCCAGATGTTCAGGGACACGGCGAGTTCGATTTCACGGGCTCTAAGAGACTAAGTCTCATCAGCCCGCAGTTATCTCTGAGAGAGTTCAGAGAGAGAGAGAGAGAGAGAGAGAGAGAGAGAGAGAGAGACATGAAAAGAAATAATTTATCTGGGCGCCCATGGTTTGCTCACTTAAACTGAACCTTCGGCCTAAAGAGACAATCAATTACCTTGGTTAAACTACTTTCTTGAACATCTTACTTTGAACAAAACATTTAACCTATTCAAGGGCTGTTGCGTGCGTGTGTGTATGGGGGGGGGGAGGTGTTAGAGTGAACAAGTCCACCAAACGTTTCTTCTTTGAGTTAACCCTTAACTTGTCCCTGAGTTTAAATACACTCACAAACACCAGCCACCATTTCACATAATTACTATTTACTTACAGCCAACTGGTCACCCAACGGTCACTCGCCAGTTTAAAAATGCTGTCACCAAAAAAAAAATCCGGCGTACGTCGTCTAGTCAATTCAAGGCAGTGCGCTACAAATCCCGTTCGGTATTTCGTTTGTTTATGTACAAAGTACAGTGGCAGTCAATGAACTCTTTGACCCATCATCCTAAAACGGGAGGGAGGGATTAAGGATTGAACCTACTCACCCTAAGGGTGGGCGAAAATTTTCAATCGCGGGCCACTATGGGCTATTAAATTTGACAGAAGCGCCGCACCGAGAACAGTTGGACGGGGGTGTTTAATATTCGTATACACAAGTATGAATTAACCGTTAGATACATGCGTGTGGCGGGCCAGTTCAAACGGTCAAAGAGGCCGTACTTGGCCCGCAGGTCGTAGTTAGCCCATGACTACAATATATCCCATCATTCTTTTTTTTTTATTTAAATTATACTCATGACTGTTGGTCTGTTTATTAACCAGGACCGGTTTTAAATGACTGTGGACCCAGGGCTTGTTGCCCTAAAGGGCTTATTAAAGTGTGTGTGTGTAGGGGGGGAAATGACAAAACATATCACATACGTAAGATAAGTCTATAAATGAGGCCCTATATTTATTCAGGGCCTAAGTTTAAAGCCTTATTAGCCTAATGGGTCATCCAACCCCCCCCCAACCCCCGCCAAAAAAAAAAATTGGAATTTTTAGCGCTTCCTTTATCCTTCACATTACATCAATTACAAACTTATAATCAGTTTTTAACCAAAACGTTCATTCAATAAATGCTAATGTCCTACTAATATATTTAAAATTGACCCCTGTCTATAATAATCGATGTATAATCACAGACAGGGGCGGATTTAGGGGGGGGGGGGCAAGGGGGGCATATTTGTGAGTGTATTTGAACTCAGGGACAGTCAAGGGTTAACTCAAAGAAGAAACGTTTGGTGGACTTGTTCACTCTAAACCCCCCTTCCCCCCCCCTCGTTACCGCAAGTATAGGTAATACATCATTAAATTATCGAAATATTTTTTGTTCTAAGACCAATTTTCAACAATGAAAACAGTTTTGGTCCCCCCCCCCGCCCCCGAGTCAAAGTTGTCTAGATCACATAATCACATAATAGCCCTTAAGAATACGAAAACAAATGTCCTGTTATTTATACCACCATTATTATCACTGCTATTATCAAGTGTCACAACTTACAGGGGGGCCAAGTGGTATTCTGCTCTTTTTCTTTGCGTAACATCGCGTGGCGCTATTTTTTTATTCATTGACCCACGTCACAACCCCCATGATTACGCCAACAAGTTTGAGAACTCTCGTAACAAACATAACCTACTTTATTTTTCTCTTCAAGTTCCGCCCCCCCAAAAAAAAAAAAAGACTTTATGGTCTTTATTACGTATTAGTATTTCTTGCGTTTTTGTTTTTCTGCCGCCGCGCGATATCTGTTTTGACAAGTTCTAGCAGACGACACGCAATAATAGGTTTGTTTTGTTTTTTTTCCCTCTTCCCAAGGCAGATTTGTTTACGACCAAGTCCATCGACTAATCGTTATGATTATGTCACGTCGATGGTTCTAAAAACTATCTCAATTTGATATGACAATTTATAAAAAAATATAATTAAATAACTAAATAATAAATTGATCCAACATTTAAAATGCATACATTTTTGTAGACTTTAATGCATTTATTGATTAAGTAAATATATTTATTGTATTTTTTTTAAATAAATATAATAGCAAGAACAAAAGAAGGTTGTTACAGATTAAGAACCTCTGCAATGTTAAAGGATCTCTCTTCTACCAACCCACCAACCTCCCTTTTCCGCCAACCACTCCCTCTGTAGTGTGAGCATGCGCGAGCTTCCAGTGTACGTGTTATTGCGTAGATGTGTCTGCATTTAAATGTTGTTTATGTGTCTGTGTGTGAGAGAGTGTGTGTGTGTGTGTGTCCGTATGTAAAAAAAAAAAGAAACTGTACCGTGTATTTGATATGTGTGTGTGTGTGTGTGTGTAAAAAAAAAATAAAGTGTAACGTACTGAGAGAAAGGGGAGGGCGGAGGGAGAGAGAGAGAGAGAGAGAGGCGGTGGGAAATAGTACCAAAATGCAACAACAAAAGCAGCAACATACTTCCGGACAACTTTACATCAACCGTAGACGCAACTTTTACCCCCCCCCCAACTTCCCCCTCCATAGTCCCTTCCTTCCACCACCTCCACACCTCCACCCCCCCCCGTTCATAATTAACTTTCAGCTAAGCCTCAACTACCCCCATCGCATTTATTAAATATTATATTTATTTAAAACATGATTAGGGAAAAAAGGAGATGTTTTTTTTTTTTTTTTAAAAAAAAGTTGATTCAGAAAAGGGGAGATAAAAAATAGATTTGGGAAAGAGGGGAGGTAAAAAAAAAAAGTGTTGGAATAATAAGGTCATAGTGCACATAAACTTTTACTGTTACGGTCAGCTTGACATTCAGTGACAAGTATTTAACAGGGGGGTGGGGTGAGTGGTGGTGGGGGGACAGAGGTATTCAAAAACTTATTTTTAAAATAAAAATTTGTGGGAGATTACAGCGGCAATCAAAAAGGCGGGATAATATTTATTGCCATGTTTATGTTGATGAAGTGATTACAGCGTGTTGTTATTTTTGTAATGTGACCTTTTTATCTCTCCCCCACCCCCTTCCTACCCTCACCCCGTCCCCCCCCCCTAGGTCGTTATCCCTGATCACTAATGAAACCCTAAAGTCTGGGAAATGCGGGCTTTATGGGCAGGCTCGTCGCGAGAAAGAATGTGGGGGTGGGGCGGGGACCCGGGGGGGTCATTTAAAACTGGGTCCAGTCGATTTGACTTAATAGATATCAATGGGTCATATTTTATTCAGTCAAAAAAAAATTAAGATGTGTTGGCTATTAATTACAAAACTTGGGTTAGGGAAAAGGAAAACATCGTACAATGTTTAAAAAAAAATATGATGCACTTCTTCAGAGCCCGGTGGCGCCATGTGCAAGCTACATTGTTGTTTTTTTTTTTGGCGCCCTTATCCCCAACCTGATAAGTGCAAAAACATTATACCGCGCTCTTTCACCCCCCACTCCCCTTTTCCTCATTCCGCACCCTGTGCCTGCCACACAAACCGCAGTAATGAACCTAAGCCATTGCACTTCTTAATGCAGTACAAAACATTCTAAACAGAATGTACCATAACGTAATACTTGCATAGGGAGATTAACGGATAAGATAAGCGCGTTCTGTCATTCCGACTATTTTTTTTTTTAAAAAAAGGTCAAAACAATTTGTTATTGCGGATGCTGATAAAGTAGTTTATTGACTTCTACCTGAACATCACTTAAAACATGTTTTCTGGGACTACTTTTCTTGCTTTGTTTGTTTTTTTTTAAATTTAATTTTGTGCTATCAAAAGATGCGGCGAGTCTTTGGAAGATAATAAGTATATTTTCTTTTCAAAAACTGCTAATTACAGTAATGTTATTATCAGACATATTCGGAATTATCTGGATAAGTGGTGGAAAGTCGATAAGGATAAACATGTTTCATCTTTCTTTGTTTTTAATTTGTATCACTCCGCGGCATGCGTTGCAAGCGTAGTGCAAAGAAATCTATCTCTATCTAGTTTCAGCGGTTATCAAACCTTCTTCTCGACTGCGCCACCCAAAGGATGCGATAGAATGGCGGCGGGTAAACGTGAGTTCGCGAATAAATGTACTTTTGTTTTCATTCTGGAATAAGCTTATTTATCTAATTGCGTTACTTGGGCGTGTGTTGTTTTTTTTTTGGTGATGAGTCACACAGCAAGATTGGTTGTTTTGAACGAAAAGTTTACGTCGCTGCATACCCCTGAATAACCTTTCCCCGTACCCTGATGGGGGTAAGCGTGCCACCGGTTGAGAACCGTGTACCTAGTTGTCTTTAACACACACACACACACACACACACACACGCGCGCGCGCGCACGTCGCACACATTATCCAACAAAATTTATTTTTTTTCTTTTAATAGTAAATTGTAAATGTGTTCACATTTTAAATATCACATGGCCACATATATCTACAATATGTTACGAAGTTGTTCGTATTCCAATATCACATGCCCACATATATCTAAAATATGTTACGAAGTTGTTCATATTCCAATATCACATGGCCACATATATCTAAAATATGTTACGAAGTTGTTCGTATTCCAATATCACATACCCACATATATCTACAATATGTTACGAAGTTGTTCGTATTCCAATATCACATGCCCACATATATCTACAATGTGTTACGAAGTTGTTCGTATTCCAATATCACATGCCCACATGTATAAACAATGTGTAAGGAAGTTGTTCGTATTCCAATATCACATGCCCACATGTATATACAATGTGTAACGAAGTTGTTCGTATTCCAATATCACATGCCCACATATATCTACAATGTGTTACGAAGTTGTTCGTATTCCAATATCACATGCCCACATGTATATACAATGTGTAACGAAGTTGTTCGTATTCCAATATCACATGCCCACATATATCTACAATGTGTTACGAAGTTGTTCGTATTCCAATATCACATGCCCACATGTATATACAATGTGTAACGAAGTTGTTCGTATTCCAATATCACATGCCCACATATATCTACAATGTGTTACGAAGTTGTTCGTATTCCAATATCACATGCCCACATGTATATACAATGTGTTACGAAGTTGTTCGTATTCCAATATCACATGCCCACATGTATATACAATGTGTAACGAAGTTGTTCGTATTCCAATATCACATGCCCACATATATCTACAATGTGTTACGAAGTTGTTCGTATTCCAATATCACATGCCCACATATATCTACAATGTGTAACGAAGTTGTTCGTATTCCAATATCACATGCCCACATATATCTACAATGTGTTACGAAGTTGTTCGTATTCCAATATCACATGCCCACATATATCTACAATGTGTTACGAAGTTGTTCGTATTCCAATATCACATGCCCACATATATCTACAATGTGTTACGAAGTTGTTCGTATTCCAATATCACATGCCCACATATATCTACAATGTGTTACGAAGATGTTCGTATTCCAATATCACATGCCCACATATATCTACAATGTGTTACGAAGTTGTTTTCATGCAAAAAAAATATATATATACGAAAAAAGAATGTGCCCCTCCCCCTTTCCAGGGACGTACCGATTAGAGCGTTTGTCAAATTTCAGCCCAGCGAGTCTCAAAAACTATCTGCGTTCGGGCCCGACCCAACGGTGGGGAATAGGGTGGGGTATTGGGGAGTGCTACCTGACGATTTTGTCAATGGGCTACAGATCGGAAAGATTGACCGAGCTGCCGATCATTCTCGGGGTAAAAATGAGCCACAGGTTGGCGAAGCTTGTTGTCTACTGGCCCCCCCTAGTCCCTACATTGCCTCGTCGACGGGCCTGTTGCATATAATATAGTGGGAGTTGAGTCCATGGGGGGTAAGGGGGGGGGTGTAGCATTCGACAAAACTACCTGAGACGACATCACTGATTGGACAGACATGCATCATCAGGTTAAGTATTGAGTGGGTGGAGTTGGTGGTGGTGGTGGTGGAGTGGGGGAGGGGGTAAATACTTTTAATCTTCAACACCTCCCTCCCCCCCACGTCCCTCCCACACACTACTGACCCAAAATCTAGAGTCCACTGCAGTAGATAGGTGCAGCAGATAAATCTAACAACAATCAAAATGTCCAAAACTGTTTACCCTGTGACATTCGTGTATTTACACATAATCAACTTTTTTTGTTGATGCTGTTGTTTTTGTTAAGTCCGGGGGGTGGGGGAGAGATGGGGTCGACGACTATCAATAAACCCTTGATAGTGGCAATAAAAAGTGTTATTTTTTTTCAAAGAAAAACATAATTTAATTTCACTTTTTAAAAAGATACCGTTCTAAAAATAGCACACACACATTTAAGCCGTGCTAATGTAAACAGTGCTCAGGTTTTCCACGATTTGCTTTGATTTATTAAATCAATTAATTCACATGCTGTTTTTGCGATGTTTTTTTTTTAAACTTTAAAGGCAATAAAGCAATCTAAATTGATTCACGTCCATTTTTTTAAAAGGATGTTTATTGGCGTACTGTAAGGTGTTAATTTATTTATTACCTTCGACCACGTCGTATTGAAAACATTTCCCTTACTTTTCTTGATGGAATATTTGCGCATCTTTAATATCAACAAATTTAATCAAATCGAGAACGCTCTTAGAATGTTCTTTTGTTTACATAATACACTCAGTCTATAATCCATGCCTAGACAACTCGAGTTGTAAACTGACGCCATCGATTAAATAACATATATTTCTTTTAAAAATAAACATAGCTCTGTTTCCTGATAAAAACACACACACAATTAGTGTTTCAATTGAAAACAATCTCAATTAACAAAGAGACAGATTAACAATGTCTAGGACAGCCCGAGGATGTGGTTAGCACTTGAGAAAATAAAACTAAATAAAGGGACGAAATTAATTGCAGCTCCTTGCAGACGATAGTATTTCCGCGTTGCACACATTCAAATTGACCAATGGGAGTGAACGATATAAAAAAGATGCACCAATCCTTTTTTTTTTTTGTTATCAATCTTTTCATTTGTGTGTGTGTGTGGGGGGGGGTGGTGTGTGTGCTGTTTATTTATGTAAACCGTTAACTATGATAACACCTTCACAACACGCGAGCATGAAATGGCAGTTAGTATTGCTGGCATATGAGCTTCAGATCGAGCACGTGGGCAACATCGGGACAAGCTAGGGACACTGTGCGTGACTATAGTCAGTCGTCCAGCTGTCATTTCCAGGCATTATAGGCCTAGCAGGGCTGCCGCCACCTAATCTATAGCCCCTGACAATCTCTACCCATTGGGCTCCCTCTCTGATCGCAAACACCCCATCTATTTATGACATATAAACTTACCCGAAAGGGGGCCCCGAATAGTCAGGGACCCCCTGACATGTTTATGGGCTGAAACCTACTTACCAAGCTCCAGATGGCTCATTGGAGGAAGGGGAGGGGGGGATCGAACCCTGGATCTTCCGATCAATCGTCATACGCTCTAGCAAAGCGCCATCTAATGTAACGTCGTGAAACTTCTGCACCAAGTGACATGTCCTGGGTCGGATGTTCGCACGGAGCGGAGGTTTGAATCCAACGAGTTAGGTAAGCAGCCAGTGGAAATGGAAATGGCCCACAATTCCGTCGCCTCTCCCCGCCCCCACTTCCCCTCCCCCCCCCCTTTCCAGCTTTAAGTTTCGACCTACACTCGCTCACTGGCGATACGATCACGTGCCCGAGCGTGCCAGGATATGTCGAATTAAATGTCAGGAAATCTGGATCATGGGGGTGGAAGAAGAAAGGGGGGAAAAAGTGTGCGTGTGTGTAGGGGGGTGGGGAAAGGGAATTATTATAATTATTTTCTAATTGAAACGAATGAAAATGGAGAGAATGGTAATAAATATTTCAAGTTCCTCTAGTACTCGCAGTCATTTTAAAAAAAAAAATGTTACACCTGCTTCGTGGAGGATTCAATGGGGCATGTTTATCAAACGGGCGTAATAAACGACAAAGGGACACAACTCTAAGAGAACACTATACCTCTCACAAGGGGTAGGGGTGAGACCGGATGGCGGAATTTCAAATTCGTCGGTGAAGAAGGGCGGGTATTGGGAGAAGCAGAAGCAGACAGATAAGGTGTGGACATGGAGGCGTGTAAATGGCTGGGTGGGGAAGGGGGGTCCAATGGGGGGGGGGGGAGATAAATTTGGGATGGTTTTGTGAAAGAGGGCGTAAAATTAACAACAAAAAAAAAATATGGCATTGTCTTCTACCGGGACGGGTCGTCACGGCCCATTGTGTGTTGTTTGGTCTGAATCAGCGCGTGGTCAACAGGGGGGGGGGGGCGGTAGGTCTCCGTTCACGCGCTAAGAGACGGAAGCTGTGCCCTGTCCGAACGGGCCTCATGACCCAAAAAAAAAAATTATGAATAAGTAATCTATGTCAGAACTCTTTTATCTCCCCCCCCCTCCGCCCTTCCGGCTTCTTTCACTTCCTCATCAAACCCACACGCGAGTTTACCCCCCCCCCTAACAATACATCCACACACACACACACACACACACACACACACACACAATTTAATAACTTCGGACATGGCTACCCAAATTTTATATCTTCCTTTTGTTGTGGGTGTGTGTGTGTGTGTGTACGGGGAGGCAGCTCAATTCCACCCCCCACACCACCCCACCCCTTTTTTTTTTATCAAATATCAAGGTCAAAGACACGGGGCGTGAAGCTTCCTTTTATTTTTTTTCTACATCAACTATTGTAAGGGCGCGTGGCCCCCCACATGTACCCCCGTTCGGGGATGGGGGGCCGCATTGTGTTATGGCGATATTATATTATACCGCTCATGCCATGAAATCCGACATCAGCATGACCGATTGTTAACGACGCACAATAGAGAGACCCAGGCATATCAAAGACCTTCACCTTTCTATTGTCTTTTTTTTTTCTTTTTAAACCAGATATGAAAAGAGAGAAATGGAGGGGGGGGAAGAGGGGTAAAAAATTAAACAGGGAAAGGAAAGAACTACTCAAAAGTGACCAGTGAAATATCAAAGACCAAATGAGAGACGAGAATGAAAGGGTGTGGGGGAGGGGAGGGGGCAGTGATAGGTCAGCGATGTCCACCTGCTAGAAAAAAGTGACCCTCTCCTCCCCCCCCCCTCTCTCTCTCCCCCAAGAGGACCGAAAGATTTATTCCATATCATTTAACATCAAAGGCGGAAAAACTGGTCGGATGTTCTAGTTCATCACCACTGCCGGGCATTATGTGTCAGTGATGTTCTAGTCCATCACCACTGCCGGGCATTATGTGTCAGTGATGTTCTATATGTCAAATGCCTACGACAAGTGGATGTTGTGTCAAATAAAACTAACCATCAATATATTGTCGATGTGAAGATGCACATAAAGAGTGGTCATAAAAACCTTGCGGAAGAATATAGACAGCGGCAACTTGCAGGCCAAACCTAGTCATTTGTAGTTCCAACATATAGCCCTGATATAGATATTAGTTCCATTAGTTCTAATAAAAAAAAAAGCAATATAAAAGAACTGCCCAACATTGTAAACAATCACGAGTAACCAGTGGCGTAGCGAGCTTAACTCGCGCCCTGGGCACAATACCTTTTTAGTGCCCTTCCCCCCCTCCCAATAGGAAACCTTATGATATTATATGTTTTGCGGACTATTCGGCGCCCTTTGTGAGTAGCGCCTGGGGCATGATGCCCCCCTCCCTTGCCTCCCCTCTCGCTACGCCACTGCGAGTAACTACTCTCATCGACTACGTCATTTAATGGAATGAAGATGATAAGACAAAATACTGCAAGTATACTTAAAATGCAGTGCTTTTTTTTTGTAAAAAAAAAATAGGTGCCGGTACTCAGTGATGGATTGCCTAACTTTTAACTACCAGTTCGCAGTTTCGCATTTTATATTTTAATTCTTATTGCGCGCAATTGTTAAATAATTCAATTTTAACAAATCAATAATATAATAAATTAATAATAAACGTTCACATACAAGAAAAGTAATAATTTTTCCCCAAATTGAAAAAGGTGCCGGTACGCCGTGCGGGTACGTACCGGCACAAAAAAAAAAGAAAAGCACTTGTTAAAATGTAATCGTTTTGTTATATTGTTCATTAAGAGTGCAATGTATTAACACAAATTGTAATATGCCCTAAGACAATATGGTTCCTGATACAACAAAATATTAAAAGATATGAACAAAAAAATATAAAAATTATGAACAAAAAAACAAATAACCAATTCGTATTAAAAAAAAACACTGAACACACCTAAAAGCAATTACATATTAAGTAGATATTTTGTTCTCCATTTCAAAACGAAAACAAACGCTGAAAATCGTTCCATCCGTGCTATTATGTATACATCATAACTTTATGTAATGTATTCAGTCACGTGGGATTTTGTCTGGTGGCGTAGAAAGTCATGCGGAAACTACTGACGTCAAACAGATGTGGCTAGCCATGCAGACACGACCAATATGTGCAGGATACTTGTACCTAGCCCCAACTCTTAACTGCATGAAAGTTTAAAGACTTATCAGTGTAGTCAAAACATGAACGGGAAAGCGATATATATACATATATATATATATATATATATATATATATATATATATATATATATATGTATATATACACACACACAGTATTAAAATAAAATTGACAAAAAAGGAAACGGAGAGTTCGTCAGTCCAGGGTGGACCAGGGGGTGACCACCACGCTTTAAGGTCAACGAGAGCCCAACTAGTGAAATAAAAAAGAATACTGGCTCACTCGGGGGGGGGGGGAGCTCATTTAGAGCCGCGTTTAGGCCACCACATCATTTAGAGCAACGCTATAACGTGATGATGATGAACCAGGTTTCACCATGGTGCATGGTTGTCTAAAGTCAAGTTTAAACAAACAGATAAACGAAATAAACGAACAGGTAGATAGAGAAAGACAGACAGATAGAAAAATACAGACATATAGAGACAGACAGACAGACAGACAGACAGACAGACAGACAGACAGACAGATAGATAGATAGATAGATAGATAGATAGATAGATAGATAGATAGATAGATAGATAGATAGATAGATAGATAGATAGATAGATAGATAGATAGATAGATAGATAGATAGATAGATACAGACAGACAGACAGGACAGACCTGTTTCTTTTCAACCATTATACAGTTATCCCTGGAAAACGGAATAACGCCACATATCCAGCCCGTAGGGCAGACAAAAAAAAAAGAAGAGGGCCAGCTACTTCCTTTCCTCCATTTTTCCTCCCCTTTCGACTGACCACTAGTGCCGGTCTTCTTTACGTCATGTGCTGACCTCGAAGTCGGCCCGTTACGGATTCCGCCAACTTCTGAATTTAAAAAAAAGAAAAACTGACCGCCCGCTGTTCCAAGCGGTCATCGTAGAGGACTGACCTCCTGACTGCAGGTCAGCAATGTAACTTTTTTTTTTCCAATGTTTGGCCTGTAGATGAATTTTCAACCGGAGGTCATCTGTAAACCCTCTATAAACCCCCCTCCCCCCACCCACCCAACCTATCAACATTTCAACTCTAGGTTATAGTAAAAGAAACTTACAAGCACAGCCGTATCGTTTCGCGGGGTTCTGTACTACCGCATCTACCCAAATGAAGCGATGAGCAAAATACTAAACTAATTTCAGCCATGATTAAATAATGAAACAAATAAATCAATAAACAAACCAGAGTACAATTTTAGAATAGAACAGATATTACGCCGGCATGGTTGTAGGTGTGTACAGCTTATCCTGTAAGTCTTAATATTCTTCTAAAGGGGGCAACAATTATTCTATCTTGTTACCGAAGAAGAGCTAAAGTGTGTTCAGAAGCACAGGCAGAGCGGAAGGTTTACAATTTTCTATGCCCTGCACATGGCCATAGACCAGGGTCGTAGCTAAATGTTGTTTCCACCAGTGCAGGCTACATTTTCGGCACCCCTCACACCCAATCTGAAATTTTAATTGGTTACTTTTGATTATTTTTTTGGAGTTTTCCATTGGACGCCATATCGGTCTAGAACCCGAGACAAGCTCTCCAATACTCTCCATAGAAAATTTTTAGAACAGCCATTTTTTTTCCTGATCTATTGAATTCTAATTACTTTGCATTTTCAACCAACGATTTCACCCGTTACCCCATTGGGCGTAATTTACTCACCCCCGAAAATTAGCAGACGTCCCATTACTCTAACCTATGAGAACCTCTGATGGTACAGATATCAATGACCTCAGATGCAATCAAACTTTTACATCTGTTACATTCAAACTTTTACATCTGTTACATTCAAAAATTCAAATAGGTTAATAATAGAAAAGGAGAACAAAATGTATAGTTCAACATGTGTCGCAAAGTGTTATAAAGTACACGTGCGGGTACACAAAATAAAACTTAACTTTACAAAGTCATACAATTTATATATATATATATATATATATATATATATATATATATATATATATATATCAATGACAACTTAGTGGAGAGGGGGGTATGTCAGGGCGCACTTTAGCACCCCCATCTAAAATTTGAATAAAGCGAAGATCAATTTTTAATTATACTTAGTAAAGCGCAAAAAAAAAAAGAATAATTTTAACATTTTCCCCTCTTTACGTGATATAAAAAAAATGACTGGATGCTTATGGGCTATTTACAAAGAAGGAATATTTTCTCCCAAATGTATAGTAGAGCAGAATACATTTTCCCCGCATCCCACAAGCACACACACACACACACACATCAATCACACACAGAGGCGTACCTAGGGTGGGGGAGGGAGGTCCGAATTCGACCAAGCTTGAGGGGGGGGGCCAAATTTATTTTTTTTTACATTTAATATTAAGTGAATTATCTCATGTTATGATGTCCAATGTCAAAATGCAGGGGCCCCTAAATAGGCCAAGCCCCCCCCCCGAGCCCCCAAATCCCTAGGTTCGGCACTGGACAAACATTACCTTCAAAACTCCTTTCAAATTTATAATCAGGCTGCATTCAGGCAATTATTACTGCGGTTGACATCAACTCTTTTTTTAAAAGACATCTACTAGTAGACAGTGGAAATATGAAATTTGAAACATCTCATTCCTACTATTTCTATATATATATATATATATATATATATATATATATATATATATATATATATATATATATATATATATATATATATATATATATATATATATATATATATATATATATATATATAAAGTTGCTTAAACAATAAAGTTAAAACTAGTTTTGTTTTTTTTTTAAAATAGGTGTATCGTGAATGTAAAACCTTCATAGAGTAGGTAATATAAAGTAATGGAGTATATTAAACATTTGATACTTGACCATCACTAAACGATTACTTCCCCTTATTACATTATTGCTTTTTTTTTAGCTTATTACCGTTATAGCATGGCAGTCCGAACTAGGTCACTGAGCAAAAAAAAAATATCTTCAGACTCTCCATGGGTTATACAAGGACGGAACTATAAATAAACTTTTCTTTCGCCTAAAGGGGGAAAAAAACCCCCACCTTTTACGCAACTCTCGGGAATTATGCAACACTCAGTCTGGGCACGGAGAAAGGAGGTGGGTTGTTGGGGGGGGGGGGGGGGAAGGAGTGAGGGAGGAGGAGAGTGAAAATACGAGATTACATAAGTAAAAGTTCAAGGTCGTCTGGCTATTTCTAGAGCACGTTAGAACTTGTTCAATTATCGTCCGCAGACGGACTTTTGAAAAAAAAAAAAGGAAATGATGTAATTTTGTTTAAACAAAGGTCAAATGCACTCGAGCAGTAAAAAGGGGGGGGGGGCGTTTCCTGTGTGGAAAGTGGCCCATCATCCGCGGGAACCACTTTAATATTAAAAGAAGAGGTGCGTGTACTTTTTCGGGGCATCTTTTCTTGCGCAGCCCTCCCCCCCCCTAATGGAGCTTGACCAAACTCTCATGAGAGTTGATGGGGGAAATAATAAGGAATTTATTTATTTTTACAAAAACTGATGAAAGTCGCAACTATTGTCAACGAAGAGCCGCGTCTTGGGGGCCACTATCTACTCTAAGAGCCGCATTCTGTCAATACTAGTCATCCCGCGGTGTAAAATACGCCGCCTTATCAATCAATATAATTACTGTAATTTTATTTTTAAATAAGCAATCAAACAAAATAACAGGCTGACATCTTGGGAGAAAATACATGGAATGCAAAGTTAAACTTTGACCTAAATCGAGCGAAACAACGTGAGGTGTCGTCTGTGATGTGTTCGGGAATTCCACAATCTATAAATAGATTGTTCAAATATTTTTATATTTAAACACACACACACACACACACAAATTAATCCAAATGTCAGTATTTCCATCTCCCCTTTCCAGTCAATTATTTTTAAATTTTATCTCACCCCCCAACAAAAATGTCTCATTAGATCGGCCAATACGAGTGCGGATACCATAAAGAGTTAATTTGCCCTGACATGTGGGCAGGCGTCATCGATACCACAATAACAACAAAAGGTTAGGCCGGTTCAAGGCACCAGCTGAGAAACTCCTCCACAGCTGCTGTAATCCTAACCCCGCGGGGGGGGTAAACCATCCAGCGTTAACGTCCTAACCTTTAATTGAAGATGAGGGGACCGGCCGGAAGGTGACAGCGTGCATAATTGTTCACAGGTCACATATGTTATTTTTTGTTCTGTTTTTTTTGTTTCTCGAATACTTAACCGGCTGTCCGTCTGTCGCTCACTCACTTTTTTTAAAACCTTGTGTCACATCCAGTCTATGATAAGTGTGATAATCGACGGCCTGGGGAGAGGGTGTGTGGGGGTCGCTATCAACCCCTCCCCCACCCCCCCTCCCTACACCACCACCGGTCAACACTAAACGATTAAAACTAAATAAAAATAAATAAAACAGTCAGGTTAAAAAAAAAAAAAACGATCTTCATAATCAATCGCGGTCTGCGGTCTGTGTGCACTGAAAGGTTGTGACAACACATATGTTTGTGGAACGCAATGAACAAAAAAGAAGTATTATTATTAAGCATATATTGGACCCCCCTTGACATGGACCACACGTGAAATATAAATGTCTGTAACAAATGGGGGGTCATCTTGGGGTCATCTCATCTCAAGAGATTGACAGG
>JAGDYQ010000214.1:267205-312864 GCA_021962125.1 Bulinus truncatus
AATTTGGTCTAATCGGCCTAAGGCAGGTCCCGCCTTTAATATCTCAAGCGAAATAAATAAATTTAAAAAAAAACATAAAATTTCGAAATTTTTCGCCGTCTGCTACGACCCAGCATCGGGCTTCGCCATACAATATTACATTTATCTCAACAACAACAAAAAAAAAAACAAAGCAAAACAAAAAATCACACAGGTAAGGTCGAGGCCATATGACATGTGCAGACGAATAGCACTACGCTTACATGTCATTAAATGACAGAAAGTGAACCACGAAATATCTGCTTGAGCTTTTGTGTGTGAGATGATGTTCACAATTTGTCGCAGCTAAACAAACCATCCATGCAATTTACTGCTCACACACCTGCTAACACCTGAACTGTACATTATGTGTATGTATATTACAATTCCAACGGATGACACCTATACATGTATATATATGTGTAATATATATATATATATATATATATATATATATATATATATATATATATATATATATATATAATCGTAGAGCAGTATCTCAGGATTAATTAGACACAAATAGTGTAACGAAAAACACACGTAATAACTGCAACATGTGTGTGTGTGTGTGTGTGTGTGTGTGTGTGTGTGTGGTGTAAATGTCAGGTCTTCACGTGACTTTCCTCCAACCCCCCTCCACATCCACAAACTTCCTCACCCCATCCATTTAAGACCATAACCCCCCCCCGCAATGCCCCCAGCTTGCACTAATGACGATGAGACCTTTGAAACAAGATTAGATGTAACAATTTAAAAAAAAAAGCGTCAAACACCCCCTCCCCTACAACGATCGGACTTTAGCCCCGTCTGTTACTCAACAATGGTGTTTACCAGAATAAGAGTCACCTTTGGCTTTTCAACTTTGACCTCAATTTAACTGACCTACAGAAATTTATCTGATTTGATAAAATAAAAAAAAAATAATAATAATAATAAACAAGATTACAAAAAAAGAAAGGGGCTAAAAAAAATAATAATACATATTATACTGTTACATGTTTATCCAGTGGTAAGTACAGCCACACACACACACACACCTCCTCTCCCCCACTCCCACGTGGGTCTATAAGCCCGACCTTCCCCCCCCCCATCCCCATCCCTGGCTCACGGCATTGAAACCCATACACACGAGTGATTAGAGAAAAGGGACAATATTATTGTACAGCATGTCACTCGTAAACGTTCAAAAACACGGATCGGTTTTTTAAAAACGATTCAATGTCCCTGTATAGTTATTACAGTAACACATAGTCTTTGATATGAGAGAGAGAGAGTGGGGAAGGGGGGTGTAGGGGCGGGGGGATCCGAGGTATCAGTGTACGTGTGGGAAAGAGGGGTGGGGGTGTCGGAGCGTTTCAAGGTTAAGGGTGCCAACGTTGGCGGTTGCTTGCGGACAGTAAATCAACAAGCTAAATGAATATTATTTGTTGTTACCGAATATGTTGACAGGTGGGACTTAAATAAACACGAACTTCAACCTCTTGATCAGAGGCGGATGGAAGGATGGGCGCACCGGGTTTGCACAAGGGGGGACTTTTAATATAATGTATATATATATATATATATATATATATATATATATATATATATATATATACAATATATATATATATTAATTGTATATTTATTGCACATTACTTTCTTATTGTTTTTTTTTAGTATTATACAGTTCGTTTATTATCTGTAAAATGTTAATCTTAGAGGTCTTGAGCGAACTGATTGATTACATTGATTCATGCGGATATGTGTTATTGGGGATTGTGTCGATTTCGGTTTTCGTCGCTTGTTGTGTTTTTGGGAGAATTATGGATGGAAACCGATAAATAACTGTACAACCTTGAACATTTATTCAATAACCTTCGTTTAAGCGTGGGCAAGCGTTAAACGCTCAAGAAAATATGTGTCATACATTTATAATATATGAGTAGTGCACCTTTTTAATATATGGGTAGTGCAACTTTATAAAATATGAGTGGTGCACCTTTATAATATATGAGTGGTGCACCTTTATAATATATGGGAAGTACACCTTTATAATTAATCAAAGTGGCATAAAGATTTTTTTTTTCAAAGCACCGAGCATGAAGCTCTGCAGAGCAGGGCACTGTAGAGCATAATCCAGTTAGCCACAGGGTGGGCCAGTCGGGGAACTTGCTGACCATTGGTCTTTATAGCAGTTCCCAGATGTTTAGGGACACAACGAGTTCGATCTCACGGGCTCTGGGAGACTAAGTCTCATCAGCCCGCAGTTATCACTTGGGAGAGTTCAGAGAGACAGAGAGAGGGAGGGAGGGAGAGATAGAGAGAGGGAGGGAGGGAGGGAAGGGAGAAGAGAGAGAGAGAGAGAGGGAGGGAGGGAGGGAGGGAGGGAGGGGAGAGATAGAGAGGGGAGGGAGGGAGGGAGAGAGGGAGGGAGGGGAGAGATAGAGAGAGAGAGAAGGGGAGGGAGGGAGAGATAGAGAGGGAGGGAGGGAGAGATAGAGAGAGAGGGAGGGAGAGATAGAGAGAGAGGGAGGGAGGGAGAGAGAGAAGGAGGGAGGGAGGGAGAGATAGAGAGAGAGGTAGGAGGGAGAGATAGAGAGGGAGGGAGGGAGAGATAGAGAGAGAGGGAGGGAGAGATAGAGAGAGAGGGAGGGAGAGAGAGAGGGAGGGAGGGAGGGAGGGAGGGAGGGAGAGAGAGAGGGAGGGAGGGAGGGAGAGAGAGAGGGAGGGAGGGAGAGAGTTCAGAGAGAGAGAGGGGGGGAGGGAGGGAGGGAGAGATAGAGAGAGAGAGCGAGAGAGTGAGTGTGAGAGAGAGATGAACAGAAATAATGTATCTGGGCGCCCACGGTTTGCTCACTTAAACTGAACCTTCGGCCTAAAGAGACAATCAATTACCTTGGTTAAACTACTTTCTTGAACATCTTACTTTGAACAAAACATTTAACCTATTCAAGGGCTATTGCGAGCGTGTGTGTGTGGGGGGGGGAGGGGATTGTTAGGGTGAACAAGTCCACCAAACGTTATTTCTTTGAGTTAACCCTTAACTTGTCCCTGAGTTTAAATACACTCACAAACACCAGCCACCATTTCACATAATTACTATTTACTTACAGCCAACTGGTCACCCAACGGTCACTCGCCAGTTTAAAAATGCTGTCACCAAAAAAACAAAAAAATCCGGCGTACGTCGTCTAGTCAATAGTCAAGGCAGTGCGCTACAAATCCCGTTTGGTATTTCGTTTGTTTATGTACAAAGTACAGTGGTAGTCAATGAACTCTTTGACCCATCATCCTAAAACGGGAAGGGGGAGGGGGGGATTAAGGATTGAACCTACTCACCCTAAGGGTGGGCGAAATTTTTCAATCGCGGCCACTATGGGCTATTAAATTTGACAGAAGGGCCGCACCGAGAACAGTTGAACGGGGGTGTTTTATAGAATGTATACACAAGTATGCATTAACCGCTAGATACATGCGTGTGGCGGGCCGGTTCAAACGGCCAAAGAGGCCGTACTTGGTCCGCGGGTGGTAGTTAGCCCATGACTACAATATATCCCATCATTCTCTCTTTTTTTTTAATTTAAATTATACTCACGACTGTCGGTCTGTTGTTTTTTTTTTAACAAGGACCGGTTTTAAATGACTGTGGGCCCAGGTCTTGTTGCCCTAAAGGGCTTACTAAAGTGTGTGTGTGTGTGTGTGTGTAGTGGGGGGGGAATGACAAAACATATCACATACGTGAGATAAGCCTATAAATGAGGCCCTCTATTTGTTCAGGGCCTAAGTTTAAAGCCTTATTAGCCTAATGGGTCATCCAAACCCCCCCCCAACCCCCGCCAAAAAAAGTTTGCATTTTTAGCGCTTCCTTTATCCTTCACATTACATCAGTTACAAACTTATAATCATAGTTTTTAACCAAAACGTTAATTCAATAAATGCTAATGTCCTGCTAATATATTTAAAATTGACCCCTGTCTATAATAATCGATGTATAATCACAGACAGGGGCGGATTTAGGGGGGGGGGGCGAAGGGCCATGTTTGTGAGTGTATTTAAACTTAGGGACAAGTTAAGGGTTAACTCAAAGAAGAAACGTTTGGTGGACTTGTTCACTCTAACCCACCCACCCCCGTTACCGCAAGTTTATGTAAGTTATCATTAAATTATCGAAATATTTTTTTTGTTCTAAGACCAATCTTCAACAATGAAAACAGTTTTGGTCCCACCCCCCACCCCCTGCCCCCGGGGTCAAAGTTGTCTAGATCCGCCCCTGATCACAGAATAGTCCTTAAGAATACGAAAACAAATGTCCTGTTATTTATACCACCATTATTATCACTGCTATTATCAAGTGTCACAACTTACAGGGGGCCAAGTGGTATTCTGCTCTTTTTCTTTGCGTAACATCGCGTGGCGCTATTTTTTTTTTTTGCATTGACCCACGCCACAACCTCCCCATGATTACGCCAACAAGTTTGAGAACTCTCGTAACAAACATAACCTACTTTATTTTTTTTTCTTCAAGTTCCGCCCCCCAAAAAAAAAAAGACTTTATGGTCTTTATTACGTATTAGTATTTCTTGCGTTTTTGTTTTTCTGCCGCCGCGCGATATCTGTTTTGACAAGTTCTAGCAGACGACACGCAATAATAGGTTTTGTTTTGTTTTTTTCCCTCTTCCCAAGGCAGATTTGTTTACGACCAAGTCCATCGACTAATCGTTATGATTATGTCACGTCGATGGTTCTAAAAACTATCTCAATTTGATATGACAATTTATAAAAAAATATAATTAAATAACTAAATAATAAATTGATCCAACATTTAAAATGCATACATTTTTGTAGACTTGTTTGCATGTATTGCCCAAGTAAATATATCTATTGCATTTTTTTTTTAAATAAATACAATAGCAAGAACAAAAGAAGGTTGTTACAGATTTAGAACCTCTGCAATATTTTAAAGGATCTCTCTTCTACCAACCACCCCCCTCCCTTTTCCGCCAACCACTCCCTCTGTAGTGTGAGCATGCGCGAGCTTCCAGTGTACGTGTTATTGCGTAGATGTGTCTGCACCATTTAAATGTTGTTTATGTGTCTGTGTGTGAGTGTGTGTGTGTGTGTGTCCGTATGTAAAAAAAAAAGAGAGACTGTTACCGTGTATTTGATGTATGTGTGTGTGTGTGTGTAAAAAAAAAATAAAGTGTAACGTACTGAGAGAAAGGGGAGGGCGGAGGGAGAGAGAGAGAGAGAGAGAGGCGGTGGGAAATAGTACCAAAATGCAACAACAACCAGCGCAACATACTCTGACAACTTTACATCAACCGTAGACGCAACTTTTACCCCCCCCCCAACTTCCCCCTCCATAGTCCCTTCCTTCCACCACCTCCACACCTCCACCCCCCCCCGTTCATAATTAACTTTCAGCTAAGCCTCAACTACCCCCATCGCATTTATTAAATATTATATTTATTTAAAACATGATTAGGGAAAAAAGGAGATGTTTTTTTTTTTTTTTAAAAAAAAGTTGATTCAGAAAAGGGGAGATAAAAAATAGATTTGGGAAAGAGGGGAGGTAAAAAAAAAAAGTGTTGGAATAATAAGGTCATAGTGCACATAAACTTTTACTGTTACGGTCAGCTTGACATTCAGTGACAAGTATTTAAAAGGGAAGGGGGGGGAGGGGGTGGTGTGGGGGGGGGGGGACAGAGGTATTCAAAAAACTTATTTTAAAATAAAAATTTGTGGGAGATTACAGCGGCAATCAAAAAGGCGGGATAATATTTATTGCCATGTTTATGTTGATGAAGTGATTACAGCGTGTTGTTATTTTTGTAATGTGACCTTTTTATCTCTCCCCCACCCCCTTCCTACCCTCACCCCTTCCCCCCCCCCCCCTAGGTCGTTATCCCTGATCACTAATGAAACCCTAAAGTCTGGGAAATGCGGGCTTTATGGGCAGGCTCGTCGCGAGAAAGAATGTGGGGGTGGGGCGGGGACCCGGGGGGGTCATTTAAAACTGGGTCCAGTCGATTTGACTTAATAGATATCAATGGGTCATATTTTATTCAGTCAAAAAAAAATTAAGATGTGTTGGCTATTAATTACAAAACTTGGGTTAGGGAAAAGGAAAACATCGTACAATGTTTAAAAAAAAATATGATGCACTTCTTCAGAGCCCGGTGGCGCCATGTGCAAGCTACATTGTTGTTTTTTTTTTTGGCGCCCTTATCCCCAACCTGATAAGTGCAAAAACATTATACCGCGCTCTTTCACCCCCACTCCCCTTTTCCTCATTCCGCACCCTGTGCCTGCCACACAAACCGCAGTAATGAACCTAAGCCATTACCTTCATTTATGCATACAAAACAAATTCTAAACAGAATGTACCATAACGTAATCACTTGCATAGGGAGATTAACGGATAAGATAAGCGCGTTCTGTCATTCCGACTATTTTTTTTTTAAAAAAAGGTCAAAACAATTTGTTATTACGGATGCTGATCAAAATGGTTTATTGACTTCTACCTGAACATCACTTAAAACATGTTTTCTGGGACTACTTTTTCTTGCTTTGTTTGTTTTTTAAATTTAATTTTGTGCTATCAAAAGATGCGGCGAGTCTTTGGAAGATAACAAGTATTTTTTTTTTTTTTTAAAACTGCTAATTACAGTAATGTTATTATCAGACATATTCGGAATTATCTGGATAAGTGGTGGAAAGTCGATAAGGATAAACATGTTTCATCTTTCTTTGTTTTTAATTTTATCACTCCGCGGCCTGCCGTTGCAAGCGTAGTGCAAAGAAATCTATCTCTATCTAGCTTCAGCGATTTATCAAACCTTCTTCTCGACTGCGGCACCCAAAGGATGCGATAGAATGACGGCAGAGCGTGAGTTCGCGAATAAATGTAAATCTTATTCCAGAATAGAATTATCTATCTGAATTCCGTTACTTGGGCGTGTGTTTGTTTTTTTGGTGATGAGTCACACAGTAAGATTGGTTATTTTGAACGAAAAGTTTACGTCGCTGCATACCCTGGCAGTAACCTTTCACCGTACATGCCTCGATGGAGTGAAAAGCGTGCCACCGGTTGAGAATCGTGTACCTGGTTCTCTTTAACACATCTACACACACATACACGCACCACGCACACGCACACACGCGCACGCGCGTCACGTCATACTATGTTATCCAACAAAAATTTCTTTTTTTCTTTTAATAGTAACATAATCAATGTGTTCACATTTAAAATATTTTAAATATCTACAGTTGTTCGTATTCCAATATCACATGCCCACATATATCATATCAATATGCTACGAAGTTGTTCGTATTCCAATATCCACATGGCCACATATCTAAAATATGTTACCCTATCCAAACCCATCCCACATATATCTACAAATATCCAATATCACATACTTACATAACTGAAATTTTGTTCTATAAAAATTCCAAACACACCCACATTAAACAATATCACATACACACCCACATCTACAATTATCTATCCAATAAATATGTATAACAATTACAAATCTATCCAATACACACTTCATAACTAATTATTCTACCAATACACTCCCACATGTAAACAATTAAATTCTATCCAATACACACCCCATATACTAATTATTCTACCAATACACACCCCATGTAAAATTATTATCAAACACACCCATGTAAAATTTAACCAAACACACCCCATAACTATTTTCTCCAAACTTCTTAAACTATTATTCTAAACACACCCATAATATTTCTCCAAACACACCCATAATTTTCTCCAACACCCCAAATGGTGTGTCTTCCAACACCCCACATAACTGTGTGATGTTCGTATCCAATTCACTCCCATTCGAAGTTGTTTACATGCAAAAAAAAATATATATACGAAAAAGGAATGTGCCCCTCCCCCTTTCCAGGGACGTACCGATTAGACTGTTTCTCAAATTTCAGCCCAGCGAGTCTCAAAAACTGTCTGCGTTCGGGCCCGACCCAATGGTGGGGAATAGGGTGGGGTATTGGGGACGATTTTTTCAATGGGCTACAGATCGGAAAGATTGACCGAGCTGACCATCATTCTCGGTGTAAAATTAGCCACAGGTTGATATTGCCTCGTCGACGGGCCTGCTGCATATAATATAGTGGGAGTTGAGTCCATGGGGGTTATGTACCATTAGACAAAACTACCTGAGACGACAGCACTGATTGGACAGACATGCATCATCAGGTTAAGTATATAGAGTGGGTGAAGGTGGGGGGTGGTGTGTGTGTGTGGGGGGGGGTATATACTTTTAATCTTCAACACCTCTCTCCCCCCCCCCCACGTCCCTCCCACACACTACTGACCCAAATTCTAGAGTCCACTGCATTAAATAGGTGCAGCAGATAAATCTAACAACAATCAAAATGTCCAAAACTGTTTACCCTGTGAGATTCGTGTGTTTACACATAATCAACTGTTTTTTTTTTTTGTTGATGCTGTTGTTTTTGTTAAGTCTGTGGGGGGTGGGGGGGGGAGAGAGATTGGGTGGGGGGGGGGAGATGGTGGCGACGACTATCAATAAACCCTTGATATTGGCAATAAAAAGTGTTATTTTATTTTCTTTAAAAAAAACATAATTTAATTTCACTTTTTAAAAAGATACCGTTCTAAAAATAGCACACACACACACACATTTAAGCCGTGCTAATGTAAACAGTGTTCAGGTTTTGCACGATTTGCTTTGATTTATTAAATCAATTAATTCACGTGCTTTTTTTTTTTTTGCGATGTTGTTTTTTTTTTAACTTTAAAGGCAATAAAGCAATCTGAATTGATTCACGTCCATTTTTTTTTTCGTTTTTAAAAAGGATGTTTATTGGCGTACTGTAAGGTGTTAATTTATTTATTACCTTCGACCACGTCCGTATTAAAAACATTTCCTTACTTTTCTTGATGGAATATTTGCGCATCTTTAAAAAAAATATCAACAAATTTAATCCAATCGAGAACGCACTTAGAATGTTCTTTTGCTTACACAATACACTCGGTCTATATAATCCATGCCGCTTCAATACTAACCCCAAATGTTATACAGAACTTGAATAACCAAAGTCGTTAACATACTAATCAGTGTGTGTGTTTGTGTGAAGTCCCCTGAAAAGATAAGATGAAATCTCTTAGATCCTATACACCAGTGGTCCCCTACCCCCCCCCCCGGGGCCGCCCAAAAAAAGCATTAAATTATTTTCTTTTTTATTTATTTATCTCGCGATTGTGTGTCTGTCCATGGACGAGAAATAATCAACATTTCGCTCTTTTTTCCTTTTCCAGCGGGCCGCGGTGAAATTATCGAACGCTGACCGGTCCGTGACGAGAAAAAGGTTGGGGACCACTGCAGTACAAACCACCAATGGGACTGTTCTTTAAAGGTGCGCTTCTTTCATTCCCCACCAAAGCCAATAGTACAATGACCTTGGCGGCACCACAATAGACATTGCGGGGGACCTTCACCTGAAATATCCATGGGTCCTCATCGGAGATCGAACCCGGGACCATCAGATCGACGACAGTCAAGCGCTTTAATCATTTGACGAGAGGGTTTCTCAAGTTGTAAACTGACGCCATCGATTAAACAACATATATTTCTTTTAAAAATAAACATAGCTCTGTTTCCTGCTTTAAAAAAATAAAAAAAACACAATTAGTGTTTCAATTAAAAACAATCTAAATTAACAAACAGACAGATTAACAATGTCTAGGACAGCCCGAGGATGTGGTTAGCACTTTAGAAAATAAAATAAAATAAAGGGGCGAAATTAATTGCAGCGCTCCTTGCAGACGATAGTATTTCCGCGTTGCACTCATTCAAATTGACCAATGGCAGTGAACGATAAAAAAAGATGCACCAATCCTTTTTTTTTTGTTTTCAATCTTTTCATTTGTGTGTGTGGGGGGGGGGATGCTTTTTGTGCTGTTTATCTGTGTAAACCGTTAACTATGATAACATCTTCACATTAGCATGAAATGGCAATTAGTATTGCTGTCATATGAGCTTCAGATCGAGCACGTGGGTAATATCGGGACAAGCTAGGAAGCTGTGTGTGACTAAAGTCGTCCGGCTGTCATTTCCAGGCTTTAAAGGCCTAGCACGGCTGCTGCTGCCACCTTATCTGTAGCCCCTGACAATCTCTACCAAATGGGCCCCCTTTTTGATCACAAACACCCACCTATTAATGACATATAAACTTACCCGAAAGGGCCTTAAGTAATCAGGGATCCCCCTGACTGGGTTGTGACCTACTTACCAAGCTCCAGACTGCTCATCGGGGGGGGGGGGGAAGGGGAGGGGGGGGATAGACCCTGGATCTTCCGATCAATTGTCATACGCTCTAGCAAAGTGCCACTGCCATTTAATGTAACGTCGTGAAACTTCTCCATTAAGTGACATGGCCTTGGTCGGATGTTCGCATGGAGCAAAGGATTGAATCCAACGAGTTAGGTGGAAAATGGCCCACAATTCCGTCGCATCCCCCCCCCCTCTCTCTTTCCACCTTTTAGTTTCGACCTACACTCGCTCACTGGTGATACGATCACGTGCCCGAGCGTGCCAGGATGTGTCGAATTAAATTTCAGGAAATCTGGATCATGGGGTGGAAGAAGAAAGGGGGGAAAAGTGTGCGTGTGCGCGTGTGTGTAGGGGGTGGGGAAAGGGAATTATTATAATTCTTTTCTAATTTAAACGAATGAATATGGAGAGAAAGGTAATAAATATTTCAACTTCCTCTAGTACTCGCAGTCATTTAAAAAAAAAAATGTTACACCTGCTTCATTGAAGATTCAATGGGCATGTTTATCAAAGGGACGTAATAAATGACAAAGGAACACAACTCTTAAGAGAACATTATACCTCTCACAAGGGGTAGGGGGAGACCGGATGGGGCAATTTCAAGTTCGTCGGTGAAGAAGGTCGGGTATTGGGATAAGCAGACAGATAAGGTGTGGACATGGAGGCGTGTAAGGGGCTGTGTGTGTGGGGGGGGGGGGAAGTGTCAAATGGGGGGAGGGAATAAATTTGGGATGGTTTTGTGAAAGAGGGCGTAAAATTAACAAAAAAAATATGGCATTGTCTTCTACCGGGACGGGTCGTCACGGCCCTTTGTGTGTTGTTTTGTCTGAATCAGCGCGTGGTCAACAGGGGGAGGGGGGATGTGGGGACGGCGGTGGGTGGGATGGGGGGGGGCGGCAGGTCTCCGCTCACGCGCTAAGAGACGGAAGCTGTGCCCTGTCCGAACGGGCCTCATGACCCAAAAAAAAAAAATTATGAATAAGTAATCTATGTCAGAACTCTTTTATCTCCCCCCCCCCCACGCCCTTTCCTTTCTAACCACACTCCGCCTTCCTTCACTTCCTCACCAAACCCACACGCGAGTTTCCCCCCTAACAATACATCCACACACACACACACAATTTAATAACTTCGGACATGGCTACCCAAATTCCATATCTTCCTTTTGTTGTGGGTGTGTGTGTGTGTATGGGGGCAGCTCAATTACACCCCACCCTTCACCCCACCCCTCACCCCACCCCTTTTTTTTATCAAATATCAAGGGCAAAGACACGGGGCGTGAAGCTTCCTTTTATTTTTTTTTCTACATCAACTATTGTAAGGGCGCGTGCCCCCATCCCCGAGCGGGGTACATGTGTGGGGGGCGCATTGTGTTATGGCGATATTATATTATACCGCTCATGCCATGAAATCCGACATCAGCATGACCGATTGTTAACGACGGACAATAGAGAGACCCAGGCATGTCAAAGACCTTCACCTTTCTATTGCCTTTTTTTTTTTCCGTTTTAAACCAGATATGAAAAGAGAGAAAATGGTGTGTGTGTGTGGGGGGGGGGGTAAAAAATTAAACAGGGAAAGGGAAGAACTACTCAAAAGTGACCAGTGAAATATCAAAGACCACATGAGAGACGAGCATGAAAGATGAAAGGGTGGGAGGGAGGGGAGGGAAGGGGGCAGTGATAGGTCAGCGATGTCCACCTGCTAGAAAAAGTGACCTCTCCTCCCCCCTCTCTCCCCCAAGAGGACCGAAGATTTATTCCATATCATTTAACATCAAAGGCGGAAAAACTGGTCCCGGATGGCTGGTTCATCACCACTGCCGGGCGTATGTGTCCGGTGATGTTCTGGCCATCACCTTTGCCGGGCATTATGTGTCAGTGATGTTCCCCCAGCCCATCACCACTGCCGGGCATTATGTGTCAGTGATGTTTCTAGCCCATCACCACTGCCGGGTACTATTGTCCCAGTGATGTTCTAGCCACATCACCACTGCCGGGCATTATGTGTCAGTGATGTTCTAGTTACATCACCACTGCCGGGCATTATGTGTCAGTGATGTTCTAGTCCATCACCACTGCCAGGCATTATGTGTCAGTGATGTTCAATTTGTCAAATACCGATGCCAAGTGGAAGCTGTGTCAAGTAAAACTAACCTTCAATATATTGTCAATGTGAAGATGCACATAAAGAGTGGTCATAAAAACCTTGCGGAAGAATATAGACAGCGGCAACTTGCAGGCCAAGCCTAGTCATTTGTAGTTCCAACATATGGCCCTGAATATAGATATTGGTTCCATTAAGGTACTAAGAAAAAAAAAAAACCCAATATAAAGAGGACTGCCCAACATTGTAAAACAGTCGAACTTGGATCACGATGTAACAAAAGAGTGGCGTAGCGAACTTAGCCCGCGCTCAGGCGCAAACTTAATACCTTTTTAGTGCACCATTTACCCGTCCCAATAGGAAACCTTATGATGTTATATGTTTTGAGGACTATTCAGCGGCGCCCTTTGGAGTAGCGCCTGGGGCATGATGCCCCCCTCCCTTGCCTCCCCTCTCGCTACCTTGCTGCGAGTAACTTCTCTCATCGACTACGTCATTTAATGGAATAAGAATGATAAGACAAAATACTGCAAGTATACTTAAAATGCAGTGCTTTTTTTAGTAAAAAAAATAGGTGCAACCCGAGTACTCAGTGATGGATTGCCTAACTTTTTAACTACCAGTTCGCAGTTTCGCATTTATATTTAATTCTTATTTGCGCGCAATTGTTAAATAATTCAATTTTAACAAATCAATAATATAATAAATTAATAATAACGTTCACATACAAGAAAAGTAATAATTTTTCCCCAAATTGAAAAAAAGGAATTGCCAGTACGCCGTGCAGGTACGTACCGGCACAAAAAAAGAAAAGCACTTGTTAAAGTGTAATCGTTTTATTACATCGTTCATTAAGAGTGCAATGAATTAAAACAGATTGTAATATGCCCAAAGGCAATATGGTTCCTGATACAAAAAAATGTTAACGATATGAACAAAAAAAATTATCAAAAAAATTATGAACAAAAAAAAAACTAATCCGTATTAAAGAAAATTGAACAGACCTAAAGAAATTACATATTCAGTAGATATTCTTTTTCTCCACAAACGCTGACATTGTTCCATCCGCGCTATTATGTAGACATCAAAACTTTATGTAATGTATTCAGTCACGTGGGATTTTGTCTGGTGGCGTAGAAAGTCATGCGGAAACTACTGACGTCAAACAGATGTGGCTAGCCATGCAGAGACGACCAATATGTACAGGATACTTGTATCTAGCCCAATTCTTAACTGCCTGAAAGTTTTAAGACATCTCAGTGTAGTCAAAACATGAACGGGGCAGCGATATATATACATATATATATATATATATATATATATATATATATACATATATATATGTATATATACACACCACAGTATTAAAAATACAAAATTGACAAAAAAAGGAAACGGAGAGTTCGTCAGTCCAGGGTGGACCAGGGGGTGACCACCACGCTTTAAGGTCAACGAGAGCCGAACTAGTGAAATAAAAAAGAATACTGGCTCACTCGGGGGGGGGGGCTCATTTAGAGCCGCGTTTAGGCCACCACATCATTTAGAGCAACGCTATAACGATGATGATGAAGAACCAGGTTTCACCATGGTGTATGGTTGTCTAAAGTAAAGTTTAAACAAACAGATAAACGAAATAAACGAACAGGTAGATAGAGAAAGACAGACAGACATAGAAAAATACAGACATATAGAGACGGACAGACAGACAGACAGACAGACAGACAGACAGACAGACAGATAGATAGATAGATAGATAGATAGATAGATAGATAGACAGACAGATAGATAGATAGATAGATAGATAGATAGATAGATAGATAGATAGATAGATAGATAGATAGATAGATACAGACAGAAAGACAGACTTGTTTTTTTTCAATCATTATACATGTTCTCCCGCTAAACGGAATGACGCTACATTCAGGTCAAGGACAGACAAAAAAAAAGAAAGAAGGCCGGCTACTTCCCTTTCCCTCCATTTTTCTCTCCCCCTTTCGACTGACCACAAGCGCCGGTCTTCTTTACGTCATGTGCTGACCTCGAAGCCGGCCCGTTACGGATTCCGCTAACCTCTTGAATTTAAAAAAAAAAAAGAAAACTGACCGCCTGCTGTTCAAGCGGTCATCGCAGGAGACTGACCTCTGACTTAAGGTCAGCGGTGTAACTTTTTTTTTCCAATGTTTGGCCTCAGACGAATTTTCAACCGGAGGTCATTCTGTAAACCTTCTATGTACCCCTCTGCCCCCACCCACACCTATCAACATCCAACTCTAGGTTATAGTAAAGAAACTTACAAGCACAGCTGTATCTTTCGCGGGCTTCTACATTACCGTATTTACTAAAATAGGCGATGAGCAATATGCTAAACTAATTTCGGCCATGATTAAATAATGAAATAAATAAATCAATAAACAAACCAGACACAATTTTGGAATAGAAAAGATATTGCGTCGGGCATAGTTAAAGGTGTGTACAGTTTATCCGGTAAGTCTTAATATTTTTCTAAAGGGGGCAACAATTATTCTCTCTTGTTACCGAAGAAGAGCTAAAGTGTGCTCAGGAGCACAGGTAGAGCGGAAGGTTTACAGTTTTCTATGCCCTGCACATGGCCATAGACCAGGGTCGTAGCTAAATGTTGTTTCCACTAGTGCAGGCTACATTTTCGGCACCCCTCACACCCAATGTGAAATTTTAATTGGTTACTTTTGATTATTTTTTTGGAGTTTTCCATTGGACGCCATATCGGTCTAGAACCCGAGACAAGCTCTCCAATACTCTCCATAGAAAATTTTTAGAACAGCCATTTTTTTCCCCTGATCTATTGAATTCTAATTTCTTTGCATTTTCAACCAACGATTTCACCCATTACCCCATTGGCAGTAATTTACTCACCCCCGAAAATTAGCAGACGTCCCATTACTCTAGCCTATGAGAACCTCTGATGGTACAGATGGGAACTGCAATATCAATGACCTCAGATGCAATCAAACTTTGACATCTGTTGCATTACAAACTTTGACATCTGTTACATTCAAAACTTCAAATAGGTTAATAAAAGAAAAGGAGAACAAAATGTAAGTTGAAAAGGTGAACAAAATGTAAAGTTCAACATGTGTAGCAAAGTGTTGTAAAGTACACGTGCGGGTACACAAAATAAAACTTAACTTTACAAAGTCATACCATTTATATATATATATATCAATGACAACTTAGTGGAGGGGGGGGGGTAAGTCAGGGCGCACTTTAGCACCCCCATCTAAAATTTGAAGAAAGAGAAAATCAATTTTTAATTATAAAGCGCAACAAAAAAAAAAAGAATAATTTTAACATTTTTCCCCTCTTTACGTGATATAAAAAAAATGACTGAATGCTTATAGGCTATTTACAAAGAAAGAATATTTTCTCCCAAATGTATATTAGAGCAGAATACATTTTTCCCGCATCCCACAAACACACACACACACACAACAATCACACACAGAGGCGTACCTAGGGTGGGGAGAGGGAGGTCCGAATTCGAAAGTTCCCCGGGGCCCAAGCTTGAGGGGGGCGCTCAAATTTATTTTTTTTACATTTAATATTAAGTGCATTATCTCATGTCCAATGTCAAAATGCAGGGGCCCCTAAATAGGCCAAGCACCCCTCTCCCCGAGCCCTCAAATCCCTAGGTTCGGCACTGGAGAAACATTACCTTCAAAACTTTCAAATTTATAATCAGGCTGCATTCAGGCGATTATTACTGCGGTTGACATCAACTCATTATTTTAAAAGACATCTACTAGTAGACAGTGGGAATATGAAATTTGAAATATCTCATTCCTACGATTTATATATATATATATATATATATATATATATATATATATATATATAAAAGTTGCTTTAACAAAAAAGTTGGTACTAGTTTTTTTTTTTAAAAATAGGTGTATCGTGAATGTGAAACCTTCGAGAGAAAAAAAAATAATAAAGCAGGGGAGTATATTAAACATTTGATACTGGATTCACTAAACGATTACTTCCCCTTATTACATTATTGTTTTTTTTTTAGCTTATTACCGTTATAGCATGGCAGTCCGAACTAGGTCACTGAGCAAAAAAAAAAAATATCTTCAGACTCTTCATGGGTTATACAAGGACGGAACTATAAATAAATTTTTCTTTCGCATAAAGGGAAAAAAAAAAAGACCCACCTTTTACGCAACTCTCGGGAATTATGCAACACACAGTCTGGGCACGGAGAAAGGATGTGGGTTGGGGGGGGGGGAGGGGGAAGGAGTGTGAGAGAGAGGAGGAGAGTGAAAATACGAGATTACATAAGTAAAAGTTCAAGGTCGTCTGGCTATTTCTAGAGCACGTTAGAACTTGTTCAATTATCGTCCGCAGACGGACTTTTGAAAAAAAAAAAAGGAAATGATGTAATTTTGTTTAAACAAAGGTCAAATGCACTCGAGCAGTAAAAAGGGGGAGGGCGTTTCCTGTGTGGAAAGTGGCCCATCATCCGTCGGGAACCACTTTACCAATATTAAAAAGAAGAGGTGCGTGTACTTTTTCGGGGCATCTTTTCTTGCGCAGGGCCCCCCCCCCCTAATGGAGCTTGACCAAACTCTCATGAGAGTTGATGGGGGAAATAATAAGGAATTTATTTATTTTTACAAAAACTGATGAAAGTCGCAACTATTGTCAACGAAGAGCCGCGTCTTGGGGGCCACTATCTACTCTAAGAGCCGCATTCTGTCAATACTAGTCATCCCGCGGTGTAAAATACGCCGCCTTATCAATCAATATAATTACTGTAATTTTATTTTTAAATAAGCAATCAAACAAAATAACAGGCTGACATCTTGGGAGAAAATACATGGAATGCAAAGTTAAACTTTGACCTAAATCGAGCGAAACAACGTGAGGTGTCGTCTGTGATGTGTTCGGGAATTCCACAATCTATAAATAGATTGTTCAAATATTTTTATATTTAAACACACACACACACACACACAAATTAATCCAAATGTCAGTATTTCCATCTCCCCTTTCCAGTCAATTATTTTTAAATTTTATCTCACCCCCCCCAACAAAAATGTCTCAATAGATCGGCCACCCGAGTGCGGATGTCATGTGCGTAATGCATGTCCGGACATGCGGGCAGGCGTCATCGATACCACAATAACAACAAAAGGTTAGGCCGGTTCAAGGCACCAGTTTGAGAACTCCTCCACAGCTGCTGTAATCCTAACCCCCGGGGGGGGGGGGTAAACCAACCAGCGTTAACGTCCTAATCACTAATTGAAGATGAGGACCGGCCGGAAGGTGACAGCGTGCATAATTGTTCACAGGTCACACATGTTTTTTTTGTTCTGTTTTTGTTTCTCGAATACTTAACCAGCCGTCCGTCTGTCGCTCACTCACTTTTTTTTTTAAAACCTTGTGTCACACCAGTCTATGATAAGTGTGATAATCGACGGCCTGGGGGAGAGGGGTGTGTGTGGGGGGGTCGCTTATCAACCCCTCCCCCACCCCCCCCTCCCTACACCAATTACCGGTCAACACTAAACGATTAAAACTAAATAAAAATAAATAAAACAGTCAGGTTAAAAAAAAAAAAAACGATCTTCATAATCAATCGCGGTCTGCGGTCTGTGTGCACTGAAAGGTTGTGACAACACATATGTTTGTGGAACGCAATGAACAAAAAAGAAGTATTATTATTAAGCATATATTGGACCCCCCCCTTGACATGGACCACACGTGAAATATAAATGTCTGTAACAAATGGGGGTCATCTTGGGGTCATCTCATCTCAAGAGATCGACAGGTGTTTTTTTTTTTTTTAGTGCACCATTACGATGTTGTTTTTTTTTTTTTGGTTTTAATTTTACATAAACTGTACTGGTGATTCTATCGCAGAGACTTCCCCCCTCCCCCCCACTCCCCAGCCTATGAACTCCAGTTTCAGCGTGATCCAAACTAGGGGGGGGGCCCTTCCGAACCCTCTACAGTCGGAGACTTATTATATATTGTGACAGAGGCGATCATAAGGAAAAATACTTATGTTAAGTCATGTAAGAATGTTTGTTAAAATTTGAACTTTTTTGTCAGTCAGTCAGTCAGTCAGTCAGTCAGACAGTCAGACAGACAGACAGACAGACAGACAGACAGACAGACAGACAGACAGACAGACAGACAGACAGACAGACAGACAGACAGACAGACAGACAGACAGACAGATAGATAGATAGATAGATAGATAGATAGATAGATAGATAGATAGATAGATAGATAGATAGATAGATAGATAGATAGATAGATAGATAGATAGATAGATAGATAGATAGATAGATAGATAGATAGATAGATAGATAGATAGATAGATAGAAAAAGAAGAAAGGAAAGAAAGACTGAATTGGGAAAGTAAAACAGACAGCAAGAGAGAAAGAAATATTAAAAAAAAATAATAAAAGGAAGATGAAGTTAATCAATTGAGTTGTAGAAAAACTGACAGGTGGGCTCAATAAAGAAATGACTCACCTGTGATATCTTGCAAACGACTCTCTTGAGGACGAATAACCGATGACACTTGAGTCACACGCGAGCATGTCTCTGTAAAGATGGTCAACCAATTATTATTGCACGTGTGTCATTACACAATAGACACACACACATATATAGAACAACACAACACGCGTGCATTATACCCTATAACACATCAAGCTCTCCACACACACGTGAACTCCGTGTTGTTGTTAATTTAACTTTAAAGCTTCAAAATTGTAACGAATGTTTATATCCAAACTATTTGAACACAAAAGTCGATATTATCACCGCACAGATTTAATATTGCTCTAACACCGATATTTTTTTTTTATTTGTTTTTTAATAAATGTAATAAACCTCTTCTGCTAAAACATTCCGTGTAATATTGTCAAACGAATCATAACTAGCTGATCAGCAGACGAATTTGTTGTCTACCTTTGTACGTTTATCAAAACAATACGAGAGGTGGCGAGAGAAGATTTAAAAAGAACAACAAAAAACTAGGGCTACGTCACAGCTGAACACTGAAAAATATTAATCCGCCATAATCGAGGGACTAAGTTTTTGTCTGTTGTTGTTTGGTTTCTTGTTTTTTCTTTCTCTCTCTTTTCGTTGCGCATTTTGGGGCGGAGAGTATGCCGCGTTCTCGAATTACCCGTGGAGATAACAACAACACAAAAAAAATAACAATGGAGTCTCGGCGAGGCACGAAAAAAAAAAAGGAGTGGTGTTACTGGTTACGTCTAAAGTGTAACGAAACGGTGGCAAAGCGAAAGGTGGTGTGGGGGGGGGGGGAGACGTAAGAGAATCAAACTCTCAAGCGATGACGTAATAGCCAAGATGAGAGAGAGAGAGAGAGAGAGAGAGAGAGAGAGAGAGAGAGAGAGAGAGAGAGCGAGAAGGAGAATTTTTTTTTTTAAACATGGTAGAATACCAGTTAAAGGCTGGCTAAAGCTCTAGTCTATCGGTATAGATTTTTTTTTTTTTAAATATAGAAAATTAGATTTTGTTTACTTTTATTTTCTTGAAAAGGCTATTTCCAAAAGGGGGGTGGGGGGTGGGAGTTGAGGGGAATAATAGATATAGAAAAGAGAGAGAGAGAGAGGGAGAATGGAGGGGGGGGGGAGGGGTGACTTTGGAATGGGAGTTATTTCACCGTTCACGTAATAATCCAAAAGTGCAATAGTGGCAGGCAGCCCGCCAGCTTTTCTACCCCCCCCTCCTCTCTCTCTCTCTCTCTCTCTCTCTCTCTCTCTCTCTCTGTCGAGTTACGGGACTTGCGATTGGTCGATAGTTCAGAATGAATACACTGTAATAGTGCAGCATTACTCAACTGATACGTAGTGGAGTCTTTTCTCCCCTCTCTTCTTTTGTAGTGATAAAGTTCAGTGGTTCTAAAGATTTAGATGTATGGCACCCTCATATTGAACGTTATACATCTACGGTTGGTTAAGAAGAGAACATCAATTACTCATGATCTCTATTTCAGTTGTCTTTTTTTAAAAACTAAATCGATTTTTATCGATAAATTATAAGGAACTTGATATATTTAATTTGTACAAACGATTTTTTGTTGACAATCAATAAAGAGACCGTTAGTAATGTGTTGATCATTGGCTGACCGTAACAACTTACGTATTGTAGTTCTTATTACCGTTCGCCTATAAACAGTGTGGCTATAAACAGTGCGGCTATAAACAGTGTGGCTATAAACAGTGCGGCTATAAACAGTGCGGCTGTTAACAGTGTGGCTATAAACAGTGTGCCTATAAACAGTTTGGCTATAGATAGTGTGGCTATAAACAGTCTAGCTATAAACAGTCTGGCTATAAACAGTGTGGCTATAAACAGTGCGGCTCAGTGCATAAACTATGCTGAAAGTTTTATACAACGAGACGTTCAAGAGGATGAATGTGGAATAAAACGTGGCCCCACAGTGGCGTTACCTACACAAAATGGAGATGATGGCAAGAATCGATCTTGCACACCCCCCCATTACCCCCCTCTCCACCTCCTCACCCACATTACAGTGCTGCCAATGGTCAGCGCCATACCTGCGATGCCCTCAAATTAGGCCCTCTTTGAGTGCCCCGATTATGACGACTGCAGTTGCTGAATGGTGGCTTCGGCAGTTACAGATGCACCATCCCTTCCTCCCCCCATCAACACCCACACCGAGGGTGGGGGGAAGCGGGGGGGGGGCGTTGGGCGGTAAAAGGTTGTCCGTCGAACTACCTAAGCAAGGTCAACCAAATCTCTATCTGTTTTCTACTTGTCAATCACCGCTTCAAGGTCAAAGTGACAAACCTGCGGAGTTTTCCTTTCTTCCTTGTACTCTAGTCAGTCTTATGAGAGGAATGGGGGAGGGGGAGGGGAGGGGGGTTGTAAGAGAGGAGGGCTGTGCACTCCTGCCATACTCCCTTCCCCCCCCCCCCTCACACCCTGTCAATCTTCGGTAAAATATTTTTGATAGGTCAGTTCAGTTATAGCTGAATGATTAATTTATTTTTTTCTTTATAAATAGTGGATGTCGCTTAGCATATAGTACAGACATTAGGCACACACAGAAAGATAGATACACAGACACACACAAAGACACTTAGGAAACGATTATAAGTGCACGCGTAATCGAATACGTGTACATCTGTGGTGCAGTGTGAGAGTAGAAATATGGTATTGACGGAGACAGAAGGGATAAATAAAAAGTAAGGTCATGATAAACAGAGGGACAGAGAGAGAGAGAGAAAGAGAGAGAGACAGAGAGAGAGAGAGAGAGACAGACAGATGAGATAGATAGATAGATAGATAGATAGATAGATAGATAGATAGATAGATAGATAGATAGATAGATAGATAGATAGATAGATAGATAGATAGATAGATAGATAGATAGATAGATAGATAGATAGATAGATAGATAGATAGATAGATAGATAGATAGATAGATAGATAGATAGATAGATAGATAGATAGATAGATGAGAGGGAATGAGGGAGACAATGAGGGAGAGAGAAGTAGAGTGAGAGAGAGAGAGAGAGAGAGAGAGAGAGAGAGAGAGAGGAGGGAGAGAGACAGCCAGCAGAAAATGGCATAAACATGTAGAAAGATGTAGAAAGATGTGTTCATCGGTTGTCCGTTCACAGTCTCATCAAGAAGATTGTCCACCATGTTCACAAGGATCATCTGTCGCATCTGATTAAACAAAAAAATAAACAACACACACACGCACACACACACACTCACACACACACAAACATCGGCACATCTGTTCACGTGATAATGGTGACACGAAAGAGCGCTGTTGATTGTTTTACGATGACACCAGTAACGACGGTTGCGAGACGGGTTTTATTCTATTTATACGTTAATTACTCTCAACACCTTAGCTCCAAATTTGTAAATAATGACCTATTAGCATTTACCGCTTGAAGAAGGTGATGTATAATTGTGGTAATTACGTAATAATAATTTTGCAAGGGTTTTTCCCCCCAATAATAATGTCTGGTTTTATTTTATAATGAAAATATTAATTTTAAAAAAAGAGATAGCGTTATTTGGAAAGCAACGTGTATGAGGTCCACAAGAAGAAAGCTCAGAGGCAGCCCCGTAGCGTGAAAATTCTACAGCAGGGGGCCAGGCATTCTACAGCAGGGGCCAGGCCAATAGTAGGGGGGTGGGGCAGGAAAAGAATGTTACTAAGTAGAGCCAACAAGCAGAGGGGGCCAGACAAAACGCGGGGGGGGGGGGGCAGCCGCCCCCAGGCCCTCCCGCACGCTACGGGCCTGATCAGAGAGTAGATTGGCTGATTTTTTTTAAAAAGTGACAAAATGTTACACTTTAAAAAAAATTTATAGGTAGTTTAAAAAAAAAATAAAGTTTCCCTTTTTTTTAAACTTGTACAGACCATTGGAGTCATATGGGTAGTTTGTGGTCATATGGGTAGTTTGTGGCTGGTTCAATTGCCAGCAAATGTCGGGAACCCATTCGTAAGCTGGGTGGACTCAGGGGGGGGGGGACATCGATTGGACTTGAGACCTTTCAGTTAGCAGTCCAGCGCCCTACCACACTGCCACGTCGTCGGTCTAATTATAAATTATAGGCAGGGACAGACGAAATTGTTTAATAAATGTGATGTAGAGGGGGAAAATTGTGAGGATGGGGGTAGGGTTGGGGGGGGGGGTGGAATGAGAGAGAACATAAAGGCATCCGCTGTTGATAAGTTAATCGATTGACAGAAAGGGAGAAGTTTAAAGTTTGTGTTTTTTTTTTGTTTAGGCTTAAATATTGTCTTATTATTTTCATGTTGTTTTTTTTTTTTGTAGTTATTTGCATTTAGAATTGTCACCACCAACCCCCCCCCCCCCACGGAGTCACACATGGGAGGAGCAACTAGGGCTCATGTCAGGTGTCCTTGGGCTCAAGTGGGGGGTACAAGGGTAGCGGCACCGTTTGGTATAGATTTAACATAGTAATTTCAGTGAGTGTGGGGGGTGGGGGGCCGGGGGGTGGAGTGTGGGGAGCGGGCTCCAGTTGGCGAAGATTGCCGGGGGGGGGGGGCAAGATTATATTGCGGGCAGGCCTGACACACAATACATTTTTTAAATCACGTGACATCGTTATGTCAAATAATTGTATAATCATTACGTCACACTACATAATATTTCACAATAGTGTAACATACTGAAGCAATATTGAAATCTAGTATACCCCAATATATATATATATATATATATATATATATATATATATATATATATATATATACTGTAAACTTGTGTTATGTGTGCATGCATTTATTAATATAAAATAATGTACAAATTCAATCATACAGTTCATTCATGATAGTTAAGTGTTAGGTGTTAAATTAATTTATCTTAAGTTTGATAAGAAATTTAGAAAACCAACTTTAAAATAAATTTAAAAAAAAAACAGTTAAATTACTAAATTAATTTTACGTATTTCATTCAGTCAAATGTAATATTAAAATATACAGCTAATAACAACAGGCGGCGCATGTGGCTCTTAGATGAGTTATGGGCGAGCCCCGATGAGCCCCTTTAAAAATTATGTATCTACCTTCGTTCACAGGATCTTCGTAAACATACCAATATGTGGTTCGCTTAAGTTTTTTTTTCTATAACTTAGCTAAATCAAACTCAACTTTCATTTTTTTTTTTTACAAATGAGAAATAGTGCTCAACATTTTACAGTCTGTGTACAATTTAAATAAATGCAACTTACGTAAAGTTTTATTTTTTTTTTTAGAAATGCTGTCCAGCCTCGAAGAATAACACAGATATATAATTGTATATCAACACGTAATCATAACAAATGCGTCATAATCAAACATTTACGTGCAAGTGAATCGGTTGTGTTTCAAAAACATACTCTCTAAACTCCCTCACTTCACTACCGGCTAACAGAAATATCTCCTCGCTGAAGCCAAGGAAAGTTCAAAAGGTCACTGTCATTTCATGTTCGTGCAAATAAAAGTAAATATTTTTTATCTACAATTTTTTTTTTTTTAAATTAATAATTGCAAAGCACTCTAATTAATCTTTATTTAATTCGTTATTTGTTATTATTGTTATTTTTTTTTCTTTCTTCTATATAAACAAAAATCTGTGTTTTTATTATTTTTCTCCTTATGTTAGAAAAATGTAATATATATGTGAAATAATGTCCGTAATTCTGTAGTTTGCGCAGACGTCGATGGTACGTGAAGCCAGCGATGGCCTCGCATGACCCTCCCTCCATGTAAACGTACCAGTCAGTTTCGCATTGCGCACTGTGTGACGACGGTACGAGAGAGAGAGAGAGAGAGAGAGAGAGAGAGAGAGAGAGCGAGAGAGAGGGAGCGAGAGAACTTGACCTCATTTTTCCACAACCATGTTTAGAATTAGGTCACGTTACACTGGCGTGAATGAATTGCAAAGAAGAGGCGGAAATAAATGGGGGGAGGGGGAAGGGGAGTATCGGAGTTTGAGATGAATCGTTGAAATACAAAAGGAGTAATGCGAGGTGTGTGTGTGTGTGTGTGTGTGTGTGGGGGGGAAGGGCTCTGCATGTTGTAGACCCCCCCCCCCAACCCTCCATGTTACCAGGTTCATACCCGATGCACATAACAACGACGGCCAATTCATCGTCACATTGCCGGCTACAGAGTTACTACAGACCCTGTTGAGAGAAAAGGTGGGGTGGTGGTGATGGTGGTGGGGGGGGGACACGCACACACACACACACACAAGCACACATTTGCAGATCTGAGGACATGCACACACGCGTTTATGGGAGCACTGACACACGCGTCTTGAAGGAGCACGCCTCCCAGGAAAGCGACACACCTACATACACTTACACACACGCACACACATACAACAAACACACATGCGAAGACATTCAACACACACAAGCACATTAGAGTTTCTACCATTCATGTCCATATTACAATTATTTCTTTTTTTTTCCCTCCCCCATTAATTCGCTCATTTAACATGAAATATCGGGGCTATTCAAAATGGCGGGGAGTTTTAACCAACGAAAGACAACATTTATCCATAACACAGGATAACTTCACTAACAACACACATTTCAAGTGTTCTGAAAACATCTCATTTTGCGAATTCATAATTTAATTTCTAACAGCAACAACCGGTAAATCTCCTTTTTTCAATGGTGATTAATGGTATTGGTGATCACGACACTGTACTGAGCTGACCTTTTAATATACCCCGCAAGGACACGCCCGTCCAATGGGTCAACGGGTGCAAAGTACCCGGACGGATGCGCCAGAGGGGAGGACGGGGGGGAGTAGTTTGGGGGGGCCTCAACAACTTACTATGGCGACAGATACTTGAAACAACCCAATTAACCAATCAAAATGTAAGCTGAGAATTGTTCAGAATACTGCGGCTGTAGTATGCTTGGGCAGTAACCCGATAGAATAATTTGATTCATTGCGCGTTAAAGACTTTCATGAAATGAAATAGCCTGACCACATCTATGATGACTAAGGAATTACACCATAAAGTGTAGGATTAATAATAGAAATTCTCTTTACTTGCGAAGAATCAAAGTACATGTAATTCAATTTGGGATTTGATAGGATGAGTAGCCGAATTTCTGCTCACCGTCGGACAAGGAATTTTCAGGCAAAATTTTGAGAATCGTAACAGAATGAAAAAAAAAAGGGAACGGATGGTCGTGCGGTAGAGCGTTCGACTGTCGACCTGAAGGTACCTGGTTCGATCCCCCGGTGAGGACCAAGGAAATTTTTCAGGTCTTGGCTCAAGTTCCCGATATATCTCCCGTGGTGCCTCCATGGCCATTGCACTATCGGCTTTAGTTGGCATGAAAGAAGGGCGCCATAAAAAAAAACCGTCCCATTAGTGGTTTTCATCTCATCCTTACAGGGACATTCACACAGAATGAAAAGGGTTAGAATCAGCCCCCTAGCGTAAAAAAATTCTACAGCAGGGGCCAGGCATTCTACAGCAGGGGCTAGGCTTTTTACAGCAGGGGCCAGGCATTCTACAGCAGGGGCCAGGCATTCTACAGCAGGGGCCCAGGCATTCTACAGCAGGGGCCAGGCATTCTACAGCAGGGGTTAGGCTTTCTACATCAGGAGGGGGGGGCGGGCCAGGAAATACATTTTACTAAGTAGAGCAAACAAGCAGAGGTGGCAGCAGGGGGGGGGGCGCTTCAATAGCTAGCTACGGCTCTGGCTGGAACTATGGACTGTAAATCTCTTTTTACTTTCTAGCTCTCGTCCAGACAAACCTCTAATCTAATTTACTGTAAACTATTTATTGTTTCTCTTTTCAAATCTCAATGAAAAAAAAATATGTAATAACCGTCATTATTTAAAGCAAATTGTAAACATTCATACATACATTCAGGGGCGACTGTAGTTCAGATTTGGGGGTGGGGGGGGGAAAGCGCCTAGACATTTTTTTTTTTAAACCTCTCCTCCCCATTATCTTAAACATCCTGACCCCTTTCCAGCTGTTAATTCATGTTAGACATATTCAGTGCCTCACCTAGGGATTTGGGGGTTAAGGGGGGGGGCCTTGGCTTCTTTGGGCGACCCCTGCATTTTGACATTCGACACCATGACATGAGATAATGTACTTCATATTTAATGTAAAAAAAAAATGGGGGGGGGGGAGCCTTCCATCAAGCTGGGGCCCAGGGGGGGCTTTCGAATTTGGACCTCCACCAACCCTAGGTACGCCTCTGGACATATTTTGCGACTGTTATATAAAGCCCCCAACATGGCTAAGGGGGGAGGGAAAAGGGGAGGCTCATCATTTGGGGATGGTGGGATGGGGGGAGGGGGATGGGTGTAGCTAGTCAACCGCCATGTTCGCCTTTTTCTAACAACGGTTCTGCCACATACCTTATAAGCGGAAATGATTTCAATGGTCTCGTGCGCTTCAATATATAAATAGGAAGATGAATAACCAAGAGGTGATATTTATCTTGCGACGTATGGAGCGGTAAACTTCCGTGAGAATGGTAATATTGTTACACGAATAGAATAGTTACACACAAATAGAAGGCTGCTATTAACGACTCAATATTTCTATTTTCCTCCCCCTGACTGTCACACCCCATTAGTACGAAAATAAAACCAATCTTTACGTTGAGAATAGCTCTGAGTATCGATTTGGTCTATTTTTAAAGTATAATTGCTAATTCATAGCCGTCATAGAACATTTTTTGTAAGGATTTTTCCCGATAGCAATACCGCAGTTATCGCTTATTTCTTTTTCATTTTTTTTTTATTTTTGGCCATAGAGTTTAAAAAGATCGTTTGTAATTACATGTAGATGATTTCTCCTTTATGTGTTGCCCATCTTTGACTATTATTGGTTGATTTATAAGTAGGATAACACTTCAATGTTGTACTTGGTTACGTTCATCACAATACCGATAACTCGTTTTGTTCTCATTTGGTTTTGTAATTTGCAATATTTATTATATGGCAATACATTATTTGCCAACATACTATTTCGGCAACACATTTTGGTTTGAAAAAAAATAACAAAAAAACAATAATAAAAAGCTAATAAACACCGAAAAACAAACGCAAACACACCAAAACATATCTAGACACACAAACAAACACCCATACAAAAAGTGTTTTCATTTAATGGACTTGTTAGGTCAACAGTACTCCCGGTCAGCGTTTCATCTGTAAATTCAGCGATGCTCTAGTAGTGTACTCTATGGCAGTGGTGGCGAACCTATGGTACGCGTGCCACAGTCGGAACGCAGAGACTTATCAGTCGGCACGCGACTAGAATATCACTTCCTTTAATTTTAATTGCGAGTGTTGGCACTTTGCTATAAATAAAGTTGTTGTTTTGTTGAATATTTGGTCACGCGGCCCCGAAAAGGTTTGCCACCACTGCTCTTGAGCAATGACCCTCAACCATTTTCTCACCACGGACCGGACAACGTATGATAATTTCACCTAGACCCGGTTGGGGGGGGGGGGACGGGAGGAGGAGATGTTGATTAGTTTTGAGATTGTTTTGATTTATTATGCCACTGCCGCTCACAGTTTCCTGTTATCCTCTCGTCCATGAAATTTCGCACAATCCCAATAAAAAGGCACAACAGTAAATAAAAAGGGAATAATTTTAATGTTTCTTGGGCGGCCCAGTACCAATTGATCCTCGGACCGATACCGATCCGCGGCCCTGAGGTTGGGGACCACTATTCTTTAGAGATTTAACTGGGGTCCGTATAAAAACAAATTTGAATAGGAATTTATACTTTTACAGACACTGCATAACATGACATCATACTTTAGTAATGGACAGGAATTTTTACTTTTACACGCACTGCACAACATGACATCATGCTTTAGTAATGGACAGGAATTTCTACTTTTACACGCACTGCACAACATGACATCATACTTTAGTACTGGACAGGAATTTATACTTTTACACACACTGCACAACATGACATCCTATTTTAGTAATGGACAGATATTTATACTTTTACATACACTGCACAACATGACAACATACTTTAGTAATGGACTGGAATTTATACTTTTACCCACACTGCACAACATGACATAATGCTTTAGAATTGGATGAAACGAAAACCTAACCACTCGGTCAATGGCCCTTGTTTCCATGATTATTTTTCGATGTTATTAAGTAAAGATACCAAAACGTGCACGGCCAGTGCGTGTGCGTGTGTGTGTGTGTGTGTGTGTGCGTGCGTGGTGTATGACATTGGAATGTGTGCCCCCGTAACCTGGCCTTAAACCACAAACAGCCGGCGCTACCGGTTGAAGTCAACGGCCGCCGTAACTTAGTAACGCAAAGGTAAGTGTAATAGGGCGGGTAGATATGTTGGGTAGGAAGAGGGGGGGTGGCGGGCGAATACTGGCGAGTGAATAGACCTTTTTGAAGGAAACAGGCAACACAAGTTCAACGAACGGTTCTTGAAAAACTTATGTTCCTATACTCTCCGCCCCCCCCCCACCCACCCCCCAGTTCCTTTCCCCGCCCTCTTAATGTTGTGTTTGTGTTAATAATGCATTAAACGTAAAGTGTCCAACAATGATAGTCTATTACACTATTAGAACGAAAGTATTAAAATAATGACACCTAGTCCTAACTCTTGAATCAAAGTTTGGACTTCAAAACATTGAGTGGGTGTACAGAGGCGTAGTTAGATTAACTCGCATCGGGCCGGGGGCTCAACACCATTTAAGCGCCCCCCACCCCCGCCCCCCCCACATTAAAAAAAAACATAAAATATCGTATGTCAAATATACAATTTGGCACCCCTTTAGGTGTAGCGCCCGGGGCATGATGCCCACCCACCCCCTTTCGTCCCTCGCTACGCCACTGTAAAATGTATACTTTATTTATTACATGTTTCATTGTTTGCATAGTTTACTTTATTGTTACTTGATTGTTACTTTATTGTTACTTGATTGTTGAATTGCAGCTTTCTGTTGAATAAGTTATCGAATGACATATATATATATATATATATATATATATATATATATAGATAGATAGATAGATAGATAGATAGACAGACAGACAGACAGACAGACAGACAGACAGACAGATAGATAGATAGATAGATAGATAGATAGATAGATAGATAGATAGATAGATAGATAGATAGATAGATAGATAGATAGATAGATAGATAGATAGATAGATAGATAGATAGATAGATAGATAGATAGATAGATAGATAGATAGATAGATAGATAGATAGATAGATAGATAGATAGATAGATAGATAGATAGATAGATAGATAGATTCAAATATCTCATTTTTTACCTCTACACATACAAAATGTAATTTGAGTTCATTAAGACCCTTTCAAGTCGACTTGACAGCATTATAGGCCACTGCCTAGACGTGCCACAGTTTTAATATTCTACGAAAACCAATAAGAAGTGTGAAGAATACAAACAGTTTATCGGCTCAGGGCTCAAACACACACACACACACACACACACACACACACACACACATGCGTAAAGACGGCCTTGTCTTTTACATTGTAATTAGCGGTACGCGGAGTCTGGGGAGGTGGGGTGGTGGGGTGGGGGGGGGGGCGTGCGTATCAGCACGGCTGGGACAAATATTTAGATTTGTTACATCTAGGTAACAACAAAAAAAAAAAAACCCTTTACACGCGGGCCTCTACCCCCCCACCCCACCCCTCTCAGGCGTGTTACCCCTCCTCCCCCCCCCCCGATCCACACTCACAGTTGGCTGCGTTAGTCATATGGGTGGTCGAGTTGTAAACGACTTTATTATTATTATTATTAACAATATTGCTCGCTAAACATGGATAGCTTAAACTGGAGGGGGGGGAGCAGGGGGGGGGGGGTTACTTATGCATTACGGCATGATCGATACTGCCTGACAGCTGTTGGGTAAAGAAGTAGGGCATTAGGTTGTAATACTGTTGCACTATTCAGTTCTTAGAGTATTATTCACAGCACGACGTCATATTGGCCAAGAAGAGTTTTACATTCTCTCTTAGATTTATTGTAAGATTTGATCAATATATTTTTTAGCTCATCTGTTTTGTTTGTGTGTTTGTTTTTAAATAGAAACTATAAGACTCGCTGAAGGGCTTGACTCGGAACTAAATCTGGCAACTTGACCTCTTATGGGTTCACAGATGAAATGTCATCTTACGATAACTGTACAGATCACGGTGAAGTGAAAGTACAGCTTATTTTCTTAAAAATAAAATCTTCAAGTTATTTCATTAGATGTGTGTGTGTGTGTGTGTGTATATATATAAAGAGAGAGAGTGAGCGAGAGAGAGAGTGAGAGACAGACAGACAGATAGATAGATAGATAGATAGATAGATAGATAGATAGATAGATAGATAGATAGATAGATAGATAGATAGATAGATAGATAGATAGATAGATAGATAGATAGATAGATAGACTTAGTAGATTATAACATTTAACGAAGTGTAGTTTCATGTCTCTGGTTGGAGTTTTCTGTTTGGTCCAATTTTAATTATTAAATTTATAATAAACTAAAAAAAATCTGTCACTTTCCAGCATAAAAATTATTTTTTTTTTAAAGTTAAATTTAAATGCAATATAGATCCATAGCTTCTATAGCAGTGACTCTCAAAATGTGTGTGTGCGGGGGGGGGGGGGGGTCTATGGTCCACTATTCGAACCCTCTGAAATATGTTAAGAGCGTAATTGATAAAAGTGTTCCGTACCCTTTATTTGCGAGACTATTTACCTACTATTACTAACCATTTCGCAGCTCTTTCACCAATTTATTTCCTTGAACAATAAAGGGAACTAATTCTCCAATATACAGTTATTATCCCCACCCTCTTACACAGTGACTGTGGTAGTAGTGGGGTAAACTGTGCGGAGAACCGTTCAATTCAAATTTCTTCATTGCCATCACAGTAACGAAGGCAGAGACGGGAAACGTTTGTAGAAAGGCCAAGACAAAATATGTGTCCCAACTCCCAGTAGCGGACTCCGGGGCTGGACACAAGGGCCGAAAAACAACAACACCTAGACAGAGGCGGACCTCACAGAGTTTGCTTTTACAGGTGTGAGATGGGGGATGGTCATCTATTGGTCGGGTACACAATGTCAATGTCCAGTCAATGTCCAGCGATAATTATGGACCATCAAAAGTCTCACCGCTTAAGTATCACAAATTTTATTGCCACAGAAAACAATTTGTGCTTGTTGATAGCTCAAATTGGGTTCTTTCGTGTTATATCATAATGGTAATATAATACAGTTTAAAGCTAAACGTACGTTTTTTTTAATTACTAAGCAAAGAGTTCACCAGACTATTCGAGAAGATAAAAATAAATACCCTGAAGATAACATTTTATTATGAAAGTTGATTTGATAGCATTACTCTACATGCAATTTTAAAAGTTTATTTGATAACATTACTCTACATGCAATTTTAAAAGCTTATTTGATAGCATTACTCTACATGCAATTTTAAAAGTTTATTTGATAGCATTACTCTACATGCAATTTTAAAAGTTGATTTGATAGCATTACTCTACATGCAATTTTAAAAGTTGATTTGATAGCATTACTCTACATGCAATTTTAAAAGTTTATTTGATAGGATTACTCTACATGCAATTTTAAAAGTTGATTTGATAGCATTACTCTACATGCAATTTTAAAAGCTTATTTGATAGCATTACTCTACATGCAATTTTAAAAGTTTATTTGATAGCATTACTCTACATACAATTTTAAAAGTTTATTTGACAGCATGTAATTTTAAAAGTTTATTTGACAGCATGTTCTACATACAATTAGGAAAGTTGATTTCTTAGCATACTCTACGTAAAATTTCAACGTACTAACTATGTAAGATAAAAAAAAATGCGAAGAATTATTTTAATTCTTTAAAGTTCCTTCAAATACAAGCTACATGTAACCATTATGCGCGTGCGTTGTCAACCGTTAGAATTGAATTAACCAGGGCTGTCAAAAAGGTTTATCATTTCGCCATTTTCCCGAAACAAAAGAGCGCTAGAAACCGTTTTAGATTGGATGGAAGGCGCCTAATAATGTAACTCGCACAGGGCGTTGCAATATATATATATATATATATATATATATATATATATATACTTATAAGAGGCATTTGTTGTCTGTCTGTCTGTCTGTTCCCTTATAACTCAAGATCCAGATAACCAAATAATGTGAAATTTGTTACACATACACATAATTACATGAGGAAGGTTATAGGACAGGTTTCGTTTCATCTCGATGTGTAGTTTAATTGTAATTAATTTTTTTTTATTTTAGTATTTTACTATATTAAAGTAAAATTCCTCTGTGACGTTATTTCCCGAATAGAACTTGCGCGCATAAGCTATTAAAAATTGAGATTATGTTTGTGTGGCTCGCTAGCACAGTCGGTTACTCAAATTTGGCCGACTATGTGTGGGTTCAAATCCCGACAGTGAAATTTTTTTTTTTCAATTTTTTTTTTTCAGAGTAATCTCTATACTTATAAGACGCATTTTTTTGTCTGTCTGTCTGTCTGTCTGTCTGTTCCCAGAGAGAGAGAGAGGGAGGGAGAGAGAGATAAAGAGACAGAGGGGGGCAGGTGGGGAGAGAGAGGAAAAGGGAGGGTAGGAGGGAGGGAGGGGGAGAGAGGGAGGGAGGGGGACAGACAGGGGGAGAGAAGGAGGGGGGAGAGAGGGAGAGGGAAGGAGAGGGAGGGAGAGAGAAAGGGAGGGAAGGAAAGAGAAAGGAACGAAGGGAGAGAGGGGGTAGGGAGGGAGATAGAATGGTTAGGGAGGGAGAGAGGGTGGGAGAGAGGGAGGGAGAGATAAAGAGTGAGGGGGGCAGGGAGAGAGAGAGGGAATGAGGGAGGGAGGAAGGGGGAGAGAGGGGGAGGGAGAGAGAGGTGGAGAGGGGAGGGAGGGGAAAGGAGGAAGGGAAAGAGGGGTTAGGGAGGGAGAGAGAGGAAGGGAAGGAGAGAGGGAGAGAGAGGATGGGAGTAATGTGAGGAAGAGATAAAGAAAGAGAGGGGGCAGGGAGGGAGAGAGAGGGGAGGAGGAAGGGGTAGAGAGGGAGGGAGGGGGATGGACAGGGGGAGAGAGGGGAGAGAGGGAGATGGGAGAGGGAGGGAGAGAGATGGGAGAGAGAGGGAGAAAGGGAGGGAGGGAAAGGGAGAGAGAGGGGTAAAGAGGGAGAGGGAGGGGTAGGGAGGGAGAGAGGGGGGAGGGAGAAAACAAAAGGTAAACAGAAAACCTTATTCAAGCCGGGTACTTGCAACTAGTATATATATATATACATACATACAGTGGATTCCGCTTAATTGGGACACCACTTATTTGGGACAGCCGCTTATTTGGGACAAATCTCAAAGAAACCAAACCAAGAAGTCAATAGTAAATGTGTATTTTTAATTGAGACAGCCGCTTAATTGGGACAAAAAGCCTGTGCCGATGTGTCCCAATAAAGCGGAATTGACTGTATATACACGCAGATTTGCCCTTTGACCTTAAATCTACATTCAATATAAGTTCATTTGTGTGTGTGTGTGTATTTTTGTTACGTGATTTTTACACTATTTCTTAACACTATATGTTCCATGTTTGAAAATTGTAAAGATGAGGTACTTACCCAAACACTGTTCAAAATATTTCCATCCATGTCAGAGAGAAATTCACTGACCTCCATACATTTATTAAGGTAAGTCCATCCATTGAAAAAAACTACGTAAAGTTTATATTAAAAATAAAATAAACTTTCAGGGTTTTTTTAGCTTTTATATTAGGTCTGTTATAAATAAATTGGATTAGTTTTCAACATCCAACAACAAAAAAAAAATAAAAAAAAAAGACATTACTAATAATAAATAGTTGGAGCAGAAGTGTGTGTATTACGTCAGCAGTTCCCGTTGGTTACATCACACGTATAGGATTATATAGCGAAAAAAAAAAACACTGTCCAACTCTGAAAAGACACGCGCGCGTCCTTGTTGAAGTAGCTTCAACTTGTGGTCGACTGGTAGATCAGATAGGTTTAGCCAGGGAGGGAAGAAAAAAAAAACTTTGGCGATTTTGGAGGGGGGGAGGGGGCGGGGAAGTTTGGCATGTGGAGGAGGGAGAGGGGTGGGCAAAAGGGGCAGTTGACGCGGGGGGGTGAAAAAAAAAAAGAAACTTAACTATGCTGAACTCGGCTGACCTGGAAAAAAGACAAACCAAAACGGCGGGGGGGGGGGGAAGGGGAGGGGGTTAGGGGGGTCTGCCGGCCGCAGCGTAGCTGTAACCTCTCCCTCCTACACCCCCCACCCCACCACCCACAACCCTTCTCTACACCACTACCCTCCCTCCACCAACACGCCGGCCAATTACTCGTTTCCCCAACTGCAAACACATACACATTAGTTTAAACACACACGCACACACACAAACACACACACACACTAACAACTACGGATACCGGCGCGCGCACACACACACACGCACACTGAGAGAGGCGCGAAGCATCTCGCGTAACGCAGTCCAGCGGAAGGTCAAAAACGTGGCCTCAAACTCTTTTAAAAAAAGAAACAAAAAAAAAAAGGCAAAGAATACGTACATTTATGTTACATTTTTGGTCTGCCTATTAGTCTTTATTTCTACTGCAACTTATTTGGTCAACTAATATAACCAGTTCCCGTTGAGACATTTCTTTTGAATTTTATTCACCTGGCGGTATTTTGACAGGTTTCTTAATAGGTTTTGGCGGTATTTTGTTTTAAAAAATAAAACATGTAGAAAAACCGACAGTTTATGACAAATGCGTTCAGTTAGAATTTCTGAATCATAAACTTTCATCAGTGCCGTAGTGGTGGTTGGAGGAGGGGTTAGGGGGACATCATGCTACTCACAAAGGGGCGCCAAACGGTATGGTATATTTTACATATAATATTATATGGTTTTTAAATGGGGGGGGGGCGCTAAAAGGGTATTGTGCCCCGGGCGCGAGTTTCATTAAATATTTAATTTACTTAATCGAGATTTTTAGGGCGGAGGGGGGGGGAGAATGGAAGAACCTATTTGTCCCATCTCTCCCAAGGGTACGGATGGTCGTGTGGTAAAACGTTTAACTGTCAATCTGAGGGTCCTTGGTTCGATCTTCTGTGAGGGGCCATTTGGTTAAAATTCCTGCTGTATCTCCCGTGGTGCCTCCATCGCCATTGAACTATCAGCTATGGTAGGGATTAAAGAAGGAAGAAGGGTGCCTTTCCATTATATAAAAAAATAGATACATAAGCTGACAGACATATATAATTTATAGATAGAAAGATAGATATAGATAGAGATAGATAGATAGATAGATCGATAGATAGATCGATAGATAGATAGATAGATAGATAGATAGATAGATAGATAGATAGATAGATAGATAGATAGATAGATAGATAGATAGATAGATAGATAGATAGATAGATAGATAGATAGATAGATTCAATGCTCCTGCCCCCTCCCCTCCCCCTCTACCCATCTTGAAACCCATAAGAGAGACCTCCCCCCCCCCACCTTCCTTTCGTTTGTGTGTCCCCCCAATACTGTCTAAGATACTGTCCCAGATACTGCCCAACTTTTAACACAGATATTTGTTTACAAATGGTGGATTTATTTTAAAAAAAAAGACAATAAATTTCTCCAGATCAAAGTTTAGCCTCCAGCGTACAACCTCTCCTAGTTTTATAGTACACACACACACAACACATACAACACACACACACACACACACATATATATATATATCAAATTTAACATTCTCGCTGACACACATTTGAAAGGATTGAATTAATTGACTCAACTACTTACAAACATAATCTGATGTCTCTGTCTATCTGTCTGTCTGTCTGTCTCTCTGTCTGTCTCTCTGTCTGTCTCTCTGTCTCTGTCTCTGTCTCTCTGTCTGTCTGTCTCTCTGTCTTTCTGTCTGTCTGTCTGTCTCTCACTCACGCATAGACAGTCACACACATATCTAAGCAAACTCACACTTTACACTGTGAAAGTATCAAAATGCTTTGAGCTCACATTTGTATACACACACAAGCACACTTATCAACACACACACACACACACACTCACTGACGTCTGTACACATATATACACAAGTTCTCAATACACCACAGCTCACCTGCCTGTACACACACACACACACACACACACTCACACACACACACATACGGACTTCTGCTCACCTCAATTCACTGACGTCATCCAGGTTTCATTGACCCCCTCCTCCTCTCCTCTCATCCCCCCCCCCAATCCACGATCGATCAGCTCACCTCAACCTATTGATCACGTGAGAGCGATATTTTAGCGTTCAGATAAAATTGTGGTTTGAAAACCGAAATTACAGATTTTAAAAAAATTTAACGAAACAAAGAGAGGTTAAGAAATTATCCTTAAAAATCAATGGGATGATAAGTCAAGTTACCCTTTATAGCGATCCAACATTTTAAAAAAAAATAGTATTGGTCTGATTTTATGTGTTATTTCTTTCATTTATTCATTTCATTCTCTTCTTTACTTTTTTCTTCCTTTTTTTTTTTTTAGTTTGATTGTTTTCCTTTCATTTTTTTCATTCGATCTCTCTTTCACTCTGTCTTCCCTCCTTTCTTTCTTTCTTTCTTTATTTCTCTCACTATCTGTTTTTCTCTCTTTCTTTCTTTCTCGTTCTTGCTTTCTTTCTCCTTTTTATTCCTTTCTCTCTTCCTTACTTTCTCAAGTGGTTGTCTCCTCCCCTCCCCCCCCAGTGCCCCTAACCCTCCCCCACTATCAATAATTTCCATCCTAATTTTTCGTTCGCTCTTTTTTAAAAATTATTTTCATTGTTTCATTTTTACACCTTACATATTACTTCTTTCTTTCTCTCTCTCTCTCTCTCTCTTTTTTTTTTTTACTTTATTTTCTGAATATCTTCAATCTTGCGTCCACCACCCAATCCATTTTAACATGTAAGTCAATACTAAAAATTAAAAAAAATACTGAAATAACGCTTTCTGAGAATGGATTCCATCAGCTGGCTGGCATCCTATTATTATTATTTTAGTGTAATATTAGTAGTTTCGTTACAAATATATTTATCTGATTTATGAGCAATTTTTTTTTCATCTAATGAAATGTTGTCGTATATAATTGACAAGTAGGAGTTGATATTCTTGCCAGTTATTTTTTTTTAAAACTGAATGTAAACCCAATTCTTTTTTTCCCACCTTTGGGGTTGGCCAGTTTTCACACACAAGCTTAACTCTGGTGAGTTCGAACCAATTAATTTATCTGGCAATATTCTCAACTACTGACCACCCTCAGGCATCACACATAAAAATATTGTTGTTATATTTGTTTTTACTTTTCTGGATGTTCAAGGTCGCCGTTTAAGTGTTCAGCTAACGGTTTTAACTCGGCGTTAAAGTTTTAGTAATATATTTTTAAGTTTTTTTTTTTACATTTCTTTAAAAGCCTGCCTTGATTTCTGGCAGTAGGGGCCACAGTGAAAGCCGCATTCCATTGTTGTTGTTTACATAATAAAAAAAAATTAAATAACAAAGAGTGACAATTAGACAAGATTTAGTGGAGAAGAAAAAGAAAATAGGTTAATGACACTTAAGACTAAAAAAATTCAAACAATAGCACAATGAGGGACGGATAGAGCGTTCGACTGTCTACCTTGCAGTCCAGGGTTCGATCTTCTGTCAAAGTTTGTGTAAAGTGTTTCAAGTCCACCTATGTTTAATTGGGTAAGCTGACTTTAGTCGGGGAAGTATAAAGGCGTCTGGGCGTTGTGGTAAACCACACAATCCCATTATCTGCCAATATCTGCCGTGGTTAAAGAGACAGATCCATTCAACACTTCATCTGCCCCGATGACCCTTTACGGCTAAGTGAACTTTATTTTTTTTTTGTTTGTTTTTTTTTTTTACAATAACACATGGCTCTTTTAGCGCATATTCACAGCAGGGTGGGGCCTCAACATTATAAGGGCTGTGTTTACATTTACCTTTTCAGTGAAGATTCGTTCTTATGTATATGGGGGCCCGAGGCAGAAACTTCGAGGTTTGAAGGACCTAAGGATAAGTACATTTCGCGGCCTTCTAGCACGAGGCCTAATTGTTGAAAGGGCCCCTATACCATGGGGTCTAAGTATTGAAAGGACCCCTATAGCATGGGGTCTAAGTATTGAATGGGCCCCTATAGCATGAGGCCTAAGTATTGAAAAGGTTCCCTATAGCATGGGGTCTAAGTATTGAATGGGCCCCTATAGCATGAGGCCTAAGTATTGAAAAGGTTACTATAGCATGGGGTCTAAGTATTGAATGGGCCCCTATAGCATGAGGCCTAAGTATTGAAAAGGTTCCTATAGCATGGGGTCTAAGTATTGAAAGGGCCCCTATTTCAGTGGGTGCCATGGGCTGTTGCCTAGTCATAAGAACGTTTTCTGCTTTTTAGAGGGCCACCACAACACACTGGTTCGCACAGAGGCCCCCTAGCACTTTTTATACGTATATCTGCCGTCAGCTTGCAACAAGCCCTCCCCCCTTCCTTATTCACTCCACATCCCTGTCTCATGTCCAGAAACTGTTGACCGTAGTACCAATAATACAAGGGGGAAAAAAAAGTCACGACTCAACGGGAATCTGAGTTTATTAAAAGTACCCGCCGTGACGAGAAGCGGCCATCTTGTCTATCCAAGGGAAATAATGACACTCTGACGTCTGGAGTTATCGGTAATTAGCGAAGCTTGTTTAATAAGATGGGGGAAGGGGGAAGGGGGGGATATCAAGAGACCAGGGAGAAGTAAGGAAAGACTTTGCGTATGAGTGTCCAGTCCTCTCATTTTCTTAGCCAAGCCGGCCATTGCCCGAGGTTTCCCGCTACCAACATCGTCCAGCACGATGCGATTGGCTAAGAGCGTTAACTTCATTCTGTCCCCCCGAGCGTACCGGGGTGGAAGTTTTAGGGTGGGGCAACCCCCCACCCCTCCACATCATAAGAAGTTATGAAGAGCAAATTAGTCTCCAGCGTCAATCGCACCCAGGGGCGGACTCTAGAGGGAGGGGAAGGGGGGGAGTGTGAGTATATCATCAGTAATTATACGCTTGCCCAGTGAGGACCTAACACAGCGCCTGTCTGGTAGTTGGGGGGGAGGGGGGTGGGGGAGAGATAATTAGACAATTCCTGGAAGTCATCGAACTTTATAACGCTTTTAACAATCTCCCTCTATCTATCTATCTATCTATCTATCTATCTATCTATCTATCTATCTATCTATCTATCTATCTATCTATCTATCTATCTATCTATCTATATATATATATATATATATATTTCTATCTGCTGTCTATCACTCTGTCAGTATGTCAGTCTGTATGCCTGCCTATCAGACAGTCAGTCCGTCTGTCTATCGATCTATTCCAAATATACAAATGTAGTGTCTTAATAAACTGACAGATATACCCTACATTTCCTAGCTTCTGAATGTGAGCTCCATGACATATTATATACAGACAGAAGGATAGGTGATCTATGGGTGATAGGTGATCTATGGGTGATAGGTGATCAATGGGTGATAGGTGATTTGTGGACGATAGATGATCTATGGGTGATAGGTGATCAATGGGTGATATGTGATCTATGGGTGATAGGTGATTTGTGGACGATTGATGATATATGGGTGATAAGTGATACATGGATGACAGGTGATCTATGGGTGATAGGTGATATATGGATTACAGGTGATTTGTAGACTATAGATGATATATGGGTGATAGGTGATCAATGGATGATAGGTGATCTATGGGAGAAAGGTGATCAGTGGGTGATAGGTGATCTATGAGTGATAGGTGATATATGGAGGATATATGGATCGATATATAGAGATTATGTGACATATGGGTGATAGGTGATCTAAATGGGATAGATTATATATGGGTGATATGTGATCTATGGATGATTGGGTAGATAAAAAGATTGATGCTCGGTTAAATAATTGACACAGAGATTTATAGACATATAGATAGATAGATAGATAGATAGATAGATAGATAGATAGATAGATAGATAGATAGATAGATAGATAGATAGATAGATAGATAGATAGATAGATAGATAGATAGATAGATAGATAGATAGACTTTAAAAAAAAAGTAACAAATTTCTGTGCACAACACCAAGCCGACAACAAGCTATCGAACAAAATTTATAAATATGAACCTGTTAATTATTTCGTTTAAATCTATTAAACTGTTTTTCTGGGTTGTTATTTTTTTTTCTAATTAGCCCCGTTCATTCACCGCACAGGCATTGGTTAAAACTTTGGTGAGTCAGAGGTTACTTGAGACTTTGTTTTTTTTTGTTTATGTCCCTCTGTACTCTTATGTAAACCCTGTGTCCCAGTTCACGCTGACCTCTACACCCCCTCCCCTTCATTGACCACCCACCTCATTTTTTTTAATCTGTACTTTCCCCATGCATTATGCACGCCAGAGAGTTTAGTACTTTTATGTGTGTGTGTGTGTGTGTGTGTGACTTGCTTTTGCTGTACACGCAAAATGTATTGATGAATCCAAGCGCAACATGTTTGTAACTCTCTTATCAGAGTTATCTATCCTTGACATTTTATTGATGTGGTATTTTTTCATTGTTACCAGCCAAAATAATAGGTTGTAATAATATTCTTTATACTCAATGTATGAAAAGATATAAATGTGTTTCGTCTCTTTAATGCGTTACTTATATATATATATATATATATATATATATATATATATATATATGTGTGTGTGTGTGTGTTTGTGTGTGTGTGTGTATTTTCTGTGGTGCCCAAACGGACACTGTCTAATTGGACACATCATAAATGGACATTGTGACAAAGATGGCCGAGTGGTGTAGATACTCGACTGTCGACCTGAGAGTCCTGTGTTCTATCCGCGGTGAGAATGATGGCATTTTTTCCAGGTGAACTTTGACATTAAGTTGGGGAAGTAAAGGCGGCTGGGCGTTGTGCTAACCACACAGTCTCTTCATATGCCGAGGTCATAGAAACAGTTGAATTCTACATTTCATCTGCCCCGATGACCCGTTTGGGCTAAGGGAACTTTACTTTTAAATGGACACTGCCTAGATGGTCACTACCTAATTCGACACTGCCTAGATGGACACAACCTAATTTGACACTGCCTAATTTGACACTAACTAATTTGACACTGCCTAATTTGACACTGCCTAGATGGACACTGCCTAGATGGACACTACCTAATTTGACACTGCCTAGACGGCCACAACCTAATTTGACACTGCCTAGATGGACACAACCTAATTAGACACTGCCTAGATGGACACAACCTAATTAGACACTGCCTAGATGGACACAACCTAATTAGACACTACCTAGATGGACACTACCTAGATGGACACTACCTAATTAGACACTGCCTAGATGGACACTACCTAAATTGACACTGCCTAGATGGACACTACCTAATTAGACACTGCCTAGATGGACACTACCTAATTTGACACTGCCTAGATGGACACTACCTAATTTGACACTACCTAGATCGACACTACCTAATTTGACACTGCCTAGATCGACACTACCTAATTTGACACTGCCTAGATGGACACTACCTAATTTGACACTGCCTAGATGGACACTACCTAATTTGACAATGCCTAATTAGACACAACCTAATTAGACACTGCCTAGATGGACACTACCTAATTTGACACTGCCTAGATGGACACTACCTAATTTGACACTGCCTAGATGGACACTACCTAATTAGACACTGTCAAGATGGACACAACCTAATTATACACTGCCTAGATGGACACAACCTAATTAGACACTACCTAGATGGACACTACCTAATTTGACACTACCTAATTTGACACTGCCTAGATGGACACTACCTAATTAGACACTGCCTAGATGGACACTACCTAATTTGACACTGCCTAGATGGACACTACCTAATTAGACACTGCCTAGATGGACACAACCTAATTTGACACTGCCTAGATGGACACTATCTAATTTGACGCTACCTAAATGACCTCTTTCTTAATGGTCACAGCACACTCTGCAAAAGCTATCGACATTATTATTTTTACCAATTAAAAAAACAAACTCCGTGGTTGGTATGAAATGTCTGTCTTTTTGATCCTATATACCAGTCATGGGGCGGTTTTCATAGCGCCCTTCTTTCTTCCCCACCATAGCCGAGAGTGCAGTGACCGTGGAGGCACTATTGGAGGCATAGGTAATTGAAGATCACAAAGCACATTGCGCTTTTACTTTAGTCAACTATCGTTATGTACTAATCTTAATATGGATGAACTTGGGAACGTTCACCAGGTGTTTTTTTGAAACCGGGAACATTCAGGTCGACATCAAAATCTACCATTGTTTTGTTATGTTGAGCAAAGTCGTTATCTTCTGCCACTCACGGCCATCGGTGAATTAGACGGACCCTCATAGACAAGGGGGATAACTGTTTTTTTTATTTAGAATAAAACTGTTAATTATCTCCCCCTTACAAACAACACATTTAGCCTTCCTCTCTCGAAGGAGGCGTTGAGCACATTTATAATTAGCGGTTTGGTTTAAATATGAAGAGATCACATCTTACCATTACAGTTGCCAGATCCGCAGCTAGCTATTGCGGCGCCCTGTATGGGGTACATTTTTTTAACGCCCTCCTCCCACTTTGAAAAATGCCAAAAAAAACGATTTTAAAAAACGCTCTTTTGGCGCCCCCCTTTTTTATTTCAACGCCCTCTGCGACCCCCCCCCACCCCCACAACGCGCGGTAACCTAACTACGCCTCTGTCAGTGACACCATCTCCTGGTGTCTGTTTATTTTGCACAGGTTTGAAATGCTCGAAAGCGCCACTTTTTTTTTTTCTTAAATGCTTTGTTTGGGACCCATTTCTTTATATTTTCGATACGATCGGACGCTGAGGGAAGGGGGGGTATGGACAGACGTTTTTTTTTTCCCTTGGGCCACTATGTCCACTTGTCCATTTATGCCTGGATTTCTCTTGCTAGCCACCGCCCTCACTTCCCCCCGTCCCCAACTGCGCCTCCAACCAAAGACCTTAGAGCACCACGGGATGATAAATCGACTTCTTTCACTGGGAAAAATGTAGGTCGGCAACGGTTGGCCTGGATCTCTGAAGACTCGAACCTTTTTATTCCCGTATGGCCAGCCGACTCCAGAAAAAATCTCCAATACCGCCCTGTGGGAAAGAACAAAGCAGACCCTCCATAGACCAAGAGATCCGGAAGAGAAAATGGGGCTGGACAGGCCACACTCTGCGCAAGAGCCCAGACAATGTCACAAGGCAGGCGCTAGAGTGGAACCCGCAGGGAAAGAGAAGAGCAGGCAGGCCAAAGGAGACATGGAGACGCTGCACTGAGCGAGAGATGACGGCAGCTGGATGGTCGTGGGCTCAGCTGAAGAGAGACGCCCAAAATAGAGTTCGCTGGAAGAGCGTTGTTGAGGCCCTATGCTCCCACGCGGAGTCAGAGGCTTAAGTCAAGTAAGTCATAGCCAGCCGACTACACCTCACTACGACCACTCACCCCCCCCCCCCGCAGATGTCAATCTCCTATCGTAAGTGGTTTATTCAACACTAGATCCTTCGACGTCCACCCACCCCCCACCCACCCCCAAACCACACTCTAAGACAGTCTGTTAGTGCGCTTTGTACCTCACCTTCTTTTTGTTTCACGTGGCAGTGCTGTCAGATCTGTGGCCATTACATGAGCCAGTAGTTCCCGGAACCTTCGACATCTGCATACCCCCCCCCACCCCCCTTCTATATTTTCGTAATACTGTGTGTACCACTGGTGTGTGAAGTCCCTGTAAGGATGAGACGAAATCTCTTATATCTCTTGGACGGTTATTATGATCCCCTTCTTTCATCCCCCACCATAGCCGACAGTGCAATGGCCATGGAGGCACGACGGGAGATATATCGGGCAATTGAGCCAAGACCTAAAAAAAAATGTCCTGGGTGCTCACCCAGGAGATCTAACCACGTACCTTAAGGTCGACAGTCGAGCGCTCTACCACACGACCATCCTTCGAGTACCATTGGTAAAAACAAAAACAAAAAAAAACTTGCCTATTGTTGTTTAAGGTTATGGTTTCCCCGCCATTTCATTGTTTTTTTTTTCTTTAGCCGTACATGTTCTCAACCTTGTACCACGCGTACCCCTGCCAATCTCTGCGCCCTCCCCCCCCCCCCCCCCGAGGTACGCTTAAGACACTTTGGGAAACACTGACATAGGCTACTGATTCCATCAGCGCGTCACCATAGTAATAATAATCGGAGTAGTCACACAAAAAAAAGATCTCTCCAGCTGTGAACAAAACAAAAGTAATATCATATCTTTTGGAAAAAAATAGCAAAAAAAAAAAAAAAATCGACTTCCCAGACAATTCTAAGACATCGTATTTCTTTGAATACATTTCAAACAATTACAGGAGTAAGCAAAAATAAAATTGTTGAAGTATTTTCATCACATTTTTTTTCAGTTTTTCCTCTTATATATCATGATGTTATGTAATTTTATATTTTTAAAACAGACCTATTATGAACAATATCATATTTACACACACGATTGATA
>JAGDYQ010000214.1:313364-326780 GCA_021962125.1 Bulinus truncatus
AACGCTCCGGCATGCATAATGCATGGGGAAAGTACAAATTAAAAAAAATGAGGTGGGTGGTCAATAAGGGAGGGGGTGAAGAGGTCAGCGTGAACTGGGACACAGGGTTTACATAAGAGTACAGAGGGACATAAACAAAAAAACACACACAAACTCTCATGTAACCTCTGACTCACCAAAGTTTTAACCAATGCCTGTGCGGTGAATGAACGGGGCTAATTAGAAACAAAAATAACAACCCAGAAAAACAGTTTAACAACCCAGAAAAACAGTTTAATAGATTTAAACGAAATAATTAACAGGTTCATATTTATAAATTTTGTTCAATAGCTTGTTGTCGGCTTGGTATTGTGCACAGAAATTTGTTACTTTTTTTAAAGTCTATCTATCTATCTATCTATCTATCTATCTATCTATCTATCTATCTATCTATCTATCTATCTATCTATCTATCTATCTATCTATCTATCTATCTATCTATCTATCTATCTATCTATCTATCTATCTATCTATCTATCTATCTATCTAGCTATCTATCTATCTATCTATCTATCTATCTATCTATCTATTGATCTCTGTGCCTATTATTTAACAAAGCATCAATCTTTTTATCTACCCAATCATCCATAGATCACATATCACCCATAGATAATATATCCCCTTTAGATGACCTATCACCCATATATCACATAATCTCTATATATCGATCCATATATCCTCCATATATCACCTTCAACCATAGATCACCTATCACCCATTGATCACCTATCACCAATTGATCACCTATCACCCATAGATCATCTATCGTCCACAAAACACATATCACCCATAGATCATCTATCGTCCACAAATCACATATCACCCATAGATCACCTATCATCCATATATCATCTATAGTCTACAAATCACCTGTAATACATATATCACCTATCACCCATAGATCACCTGTCATCCATGTATCACCTATCACCCATAGATCATCTATCGTGCACAAATCACCTATCACCCATAGATCACCTATCGTCCACAAATATCACGTATCACCCATAGATCACCTAACACCCATATATCACCTAACACCCATAGATCACCTAACACCCATATATCACCTAACACCCATAGATCACCTATCACCCATAGATCACCTATCACCCATAGATCACCTATCACCCATAGATCACCTAACACCCATATATCACCTAACACCCATATATCACCTAGAACCCATAGATCACCTATCACCCATAGATCACCTATCCTTCTGTCTGTATATATTATGTCATGGAGCTCACATTCAGCAGCTAGGAAATGTAGGGTATATCTGTCAGTTTATTAAGACACTATATTGGTATATTTGGATTAGATCGATAGACAGACTGACTGACTGTCTGATAGGCAGACATACAGACTGACATACTGACAGAGTGATAGACAGCAGATAGAAATATAAATAGAGAGATAGATAGATAGATAGATAGATGGATAGATAGATAGATAGATAGATAGATAGATAGATAGATAGATAGATAGATAGATAGATAGATAGATAGATAGATAGATAGATAGATAGATAGATAGATAGATAGATAGATAGATAGATAGATAGATAGATAGATAGATAGATAGATAGATAGATAGATAGATAGATAGAGGGAGATTGTTAAAAGCATTATAAAGTTCGATGACTTCCAGGAATTGTCTAATTATCTCCCCCCCTCCCCCCCCAACTACCAGATAGGCGCTGTGTTAGGTCCTCACTGGGCAAGCGTATAATTACTGATGATATACTCACACTCCCCCCCTTCCCCTCCCTCTAGAGTCCGCCCACTGGGTGCGATTGACGCTGGAGACTAATTTGCTCTTCATAACTTCTTATGATGTGGAAAGGGAAGGGGGGGTTGCCCCACCCTAAACTTCCACCCAGTCCGCTCGGGGGGACAGAATGAAGTTAACGCTCTTAGCCAATCGCATCGTGCTGGACGATGTTGGTTAGTGGGAAACCTCGGGCAATGTCCGGCTTGGCTAAGAAAATGAGAGGACTGGACACTCTCATACTCTAAGTCTTTCCTTACTTCTCCCTGGTCTCTTGATATCCCCCCCTTCCCCCTTCCCCCATCTTATTAAACAAGCTTCGCTAATTACCGATAACTCCAGACGTCAGAGTGTCATTATTTCCCTTGGATAGACAAGATGGCCGCTTCACGTCACGGCGGGTACTTTTAATAAACTCAGATTCCCGTTGAGTCGTGACTCTTTTTTTTCCCCTTGTAATATTGGGACTTTCGGTCAACAGTTTCTGGACATGAGACAGGGATGTGGAGTGAATAAGGGAGGGGTGTGTGTGTGGGGGGGGGGTGGTTGCAAGCTGATGGCAGATTTACGTATAAACACAGTTAGGGGGAGGCCCCTGTGCGAACCAGTGTGTTGTGGTGGCCTACTAAAAAGCAGAAAACGTTCTTATGACTAGGTAACTGCCCATGGCACCCACTGAAATAGGGGCCCTTTCAATACTTAGGCCTCATGCTATAGGGACCTTTTCAATACTTAGGCCTCATGCTATAGGGACCTTTTCAATACTTAGGCCTCATGCTATAGGCACCTTTTGAATACTTAGGCCTCATGCTATAGGGACCTTTTCAATACTTAGGCCTCATGCTATAGGCACCTTTTGAATACTTAGGCCTCATGCTATAGGGATCTTTTCAATACTTAGGCCCCATGCTATAGGGCCCATTCAATACTTAGGCCTCATGCTATAGGGGCCCTTTCAATACTTAGGCCTCATGCTATAGGGGCCCTTTCAATACTTCTTAGGCCTCATGCTATAGGGGCCCTTTCAATACTTAGGCCCCATGATATAGGGGCCCTTTCAATACTTAGGCCCCATGATATAGGGGCCCTTTCAATACTTAGGCCTCATTCTATAGGGCCATTTCAATACTTAGGCCTCATGCTATAAGGGCCTTTCAATACTTAGGCCTCATGCTATAGGGGCCCTTTCAATACTTAGGCCTCATGCTATAGGGGCCATTTCAATACCTAGGCCTCATTCTATAGGGGCCATTTCAATACTTAGGCCTCATGCTAGAAGGCCGCCAAAAGTACTTATCCTTAGGTCATTCAAACCTCGAAGTTTCTACCTCTGGGCCCCATATACATAAGAACGAATCTTCACTGAAAAGGTAAATGTAAACACGGCCCTTATAATTTTGGGGCCCCACCCTGCTGTGAATATGCGCTTAAAGAGCCATGCGTTATTGTAAAAAAAACAATAAAAAAAACAGTTCCCTTAACCGTAAAAGGACCATCGGGGCAGATGAAGTGTTGAATGGATCTGTCTCTTTAACCACGGCAGATAATGGGATTGTGTGGTTTACCACAACGCTCAGACGCCTTTATACTTCCCCGACTAAAGTCAGCTTACCCATTTAAACCTGGGTGGACTTGAAACACTTTTCACAAACTTTGACCGAAGATCAAACCCTGAACTGCAAGGAAGACAGTCGAGCGCTCTCTCCGCCCCTCATTGTGCTATTGTGTTTATTCTTATGTGCCATTTACCTATTTTTTTCTTCTCCACTAAATCTTGTCTTGTGGGACGGATGGGCGAGTTGTGTAGACACTCGACTGTCGACATGAGAGTCTGGGTTCGATCCTCGGTCAGAACCAGGTGAAATTTGGTGCAAAGTCGTTCCACAAGTACACCAAGCTTTAAATGGGTACATGACTTAAGTTGGGGAAGTAAAGGCGGCTGGGCGTTGTGTTAACCACACAATCCCTTCATATACCGAGGTTATAGAAACAGATGAATTCTGCACTTCATCTGCCCCGGTGGCCCGTTATGGCTAAGGGAACTTAACTTTATTTTACTAAATCTTGTTTCATTGTCACTCTTTGTTATTTTTTTTTTTTATTATGTAAACAACAACAATGGAATGTGGCTTTCATCGACCTCATTGTGGCCGCCCCTGCAAGAAATCAAGGCAGGGTTTTAAAGAAATGTAAAAAAAAAATTAAAAAGATATCATTAAAACTTTATTTAACGCCGAGTTAAAACCGTTAGTTGAATACTTAAACTGCGACCTTGAACATCTAGAAAAGTAAAAAATAAAAACACCAATATTTGTATGGGTGATGCCTGAGGGTGCTTGGTAGTTGAGAATATTGCCAGATAAATTAATTGGCTCCAACTCACTAGAGTTAAGCTTGTGTGTGAAAACTGGCAAACCCCAAAGGTGGGAAAAAAAATAATTTGGTTTACATTCAGTTTTTTAAAAAAAAATCTGGCAAGAATGTCAACTCCTACTTGCCAATTATATACGACGACGTTTCAATTGATGAAAAAAAAAATTGCTCATAAATCAGATAAATATATTGGTAACTAAACCACTAATATTACACTGAAATAATAAAAGGATACCAGCCAGCTGATGGAATAATCCATTCTCAGAAAGCGTTAGTTCAGGATTTAATGTTTTTTTGTCTTTAGTATTGACTTACGTGTTAAAATGGATTGGGGTGGGTTGGGGTGTGGGGGTGGACGCAAGACTGAAGATGTTCAGAAAATAAAGTAAAAAAAGAGAGAGAGAGAGAGAGAGAAAGAAGTAATATGTAAGGTGTAAAAATGAGAGAATGAAAATAAATAAAAAAGAGCGACCAAAAAATAAGTAAGGAAATTATTGATAGGGAGGGGGTAGGGGGGGACGACGACCAATTGTGAAAGTAAGAAAGAGAGAAAGGAAGAAAAAGGACGAATAAAAAAGAAAGAAAGATAGAGGTAGAAAGGGAGAGACAGAAATAAAGAGAAAGACAGCAAGAACGAGAGAGAAAGAAAGAGAAATAAATAAATAAATAAATAAAGATAGAAAGAAAGAAAGAAAGAAAGAAAGTAGTGAAGACAGAGTGAAAGAGAGATAGAATGGAAAAATGAAAGGAAAAAAAAATCAAGCTAAAAAAAAAAAGAAAGAAAAAAGTAATGAAGAGAAAGGAATGAAAGAAATAACACATAAAATCAGACCAATACAAGTTTAAAAAAAAAAATGTTGGATGGCTATAAAGGGTAACTTGACTTATCATCTCATTGATTTTTAAGGATAATTTCTTAAACCTCTCTTTGTTTCGTTAAAAATTTTTAAAATCTGTAATTTCGGTTTTCAAACTACAATTTTATCTGAACGCTAGAATATCGCTGTCACGTGATCAATGGGTTGAGGTGAGCTGATCGATCTGGGGTGGGGGAAGGGGGCGGCGAGGGGAGGGGGGTCAATGAAACCTGGATGACATCAGTGAATTGAGGTGAGCAGAAGTCCGTATGTGTGTGTGAGTGTGAGTATGTGCGTGTGTGTGTGTGTGTACAGGCAGGTGAGCTGTATTGAGAACGTGTGTATATATGTGTACAGACGTCAGTGAGTGTGTGTGTGTGTGTGTGTGTACAGGCAGATGAGCTGTGGTGTATTGAGAACGTGTGCATGTGTGTACAGACGTCAGTGAGTGTGTGTGTGTGTGTGTGTGTTGATAAGTGTGCTTGTGTGTGTATACAAATGTGAGCTCAAAGCATTTTGATACTTTCACTGTGTAAGTGTGAGTTTGCTTAGATATGTGTGTGACTGTCTATGCGTGAGTGAGAGACAGACAGGCAGACAGAAAGACAGAGAGACAGAGAGACAGACAGACAGATAGACAGAGACATCAGACTATGTTTGTAAGTAATTGAGTCAATTCATTCAATCCTTTCAAAAGTGTGTCAGTGAGAATGTTAAATTTGATATATATTTGTGTGTGTTGTGTGTGTGTGTGTGTGTGTGTTGTGTGTGTGTGTGTGTGTACTATAAAACTAGGAGAGGTTGTACGCTGGAGGCTAAACTTTGATCTAGAGAAATTTATTGTCTTTTTTTTTGTATAAATCCAGCATTTGCAAACAAATATCTGTGTTAAAAGTTGGGCAGTATCTGGGACAGTATCTTGGACAGTATCTGGGACAGTATTGGGGACACACAAACGAAGGGGAGGTGGGGGAGGGAGAATTGACTTTTTTATCTGCAGTGAAATGAATGAGAAGTTAATCTCTTATTGCCAACGGTTGAAATATGAACACCAGATATCTATCTATCTATCTATCTATCTATCTATCTATCTATCTATCTATCTATCTATCTATCTATCTATCTATCTATCTATCTATCTATCTATCTATCTATCTATCTATCTATCTATCTATCTATCTATCTATCTATCTATCTATCTATCTGTCTGTCTGTCTGTCTGTCTGTCTATCTATCTATCTATTTATCTATCTATCTATTTATCTATCTATCTATTTATCTATCAATCTATCTATCTATCTATCTATCTATCTATCTGTCTGTCTGTCTGTCTGTCTATCTATCTATCTGTCTGTCTGTCTGTCTGTCTGTCTGTCTGTCTGTCTGTCTGTCTATCTATCTATCTATCTATCTATCTATCTATCTATCTGTCTGTCTGTCTGTCTGTCTGTCTATCTATCTGTCTATCTATCTGTCTATCTATCTATCTATCTATTTATCTATCTTTCTATCTATCTATCTATCTATCTATCTATCTATCTATCTATCTATCTATCTATCTATTTATCTCTATCTTACTATCTTTCTGTCTATAAATTATATATGTCTGTCAGTTTATATATCTATTTTTTTTATCTAATGGAAAGGCACCCTTCTTCCTCCTTTAATCCCTACCATAGCTGATAGTTCAATGGCCATGGAGGCACCACGGGAGATACAGCAGGAATTTTAACCCAATGGCCCCTCACAGAAGATCGAACCAGGGACCCTTAGATCGACAGTTAAACGTTTTACCACACGACCATCCGTACCCGCGGGCGAGATGGGACAAATAGGTTCGTCCCTTCCCCCCCCCCCTCCGCCCTAAAAATCTGGATTAAGTAAATTAAATATTTAATGAAAGGCTGTGCCGCAGCGAGCTTAACTCCCGCCCGGGACACAATACCCTTTTAGCGCCCCCCCCCCATTTGAAAACCATATTATATTATATGTAAAATATACCATTTGGCGCCCCTTTGTGAGTAGCGCCCGGGGCATGATGTCCACTTTTCCACCCCTCCACCACTACGGCACTGATCAAAGGTTATGATCATGAAATTCTAACTGACCGCGCCTGTCAGTTTTTCATCATTTTTTTTATATTTTTTTAAAACAAAAACCGCCAAAACCTATTATAAAAAAACCTGTCAAAATACCGCCAGGTAAATAAAATTCAAAAGAAATATCTCAAAGGGAACTGGTTATATTAGTTGACCAAATAAGTTGCAGCAGAAATAAAGACTAATAGGCAGACCAAAAATGTAACATAAATTTACGTATTCTTTTGCTTTTTTTTTTGGTTTCTTTTTTTAAAAATGGGGGTCGAATTTGAGGCCACGTTTTTGACCTTCCGCTGGACTGCGTTACGCGAGATGCTTCGCGCCTCTGTTAGTGTGCGTGCGGTTGTGTGCGCGCCGGTATCCGTAGTTGTTAGTGTGTGTGTGTGTGTGTGTGTGTGTGTTTAAAATAACGTGTATGCGTTTGCAGTTGGGAAACGAGTAGAGAAGGGTTGTGGGGAGTGGGGTAGGAGGGGGTGTAGGAGGGAGTGTGGGAGGGAGTGTGGGAGGGAGTGTGGGAGGGAGAGGTTACAGCCACGCTGCGGCCGGCAGACCCCCTCACACCTCCCCTTCACCCCCTTTTTGGTTTGTCTTTTTTCCAGGTCAGCCGAGTTCAGCATAGTTAAGTTTCTTTTTTTTTTCACCCCCCCGCGTCAACTGCCCCTTTTGCCCACCCACCCCCTTCCACCCCTCTCCCTCCTCCACATGCCAAACTTCCCCGCCCCCTCCCCCCCCTCCAAAATCGCCAAAGTTTTTTTTTTCTTCCCTCCCTAGCTAAACCTCTCTGATCTACCAGTCGACCACAAGTTGAAGCTACTTCAACAAGGACGCGCGCGTGTCTTTTCAGAGTTGGACAGTGTTTTTTTTTTGCTATACAATCCTATACGTGTGATGTAACCAACGGGAACTGGTGACGTAATACACACACTTTTGCTCCAGCTATTTATTATTAGTAATTTCTTTTTTTTTTAAATTTTTTTTTTTGTTGTTGTTGGATGTTGAAAACTAATCCAATTTATTTATAAACGACATAACATAAACTAAAAAAAACCTGAAAGTTTATTTTATTTTTAATATAAACTTTACGTAGTTTATTTCAATGGATGGACTTATCTTAATAAATGTATGGAGGTCAGTGAATTTCTCTCTGGCATGGATGGAAATATTTTGAACTGTGTTTGGGTAAGTACCTCATCTTTACAATTTCAAATATGGAACATATAGTGTTAAGAAACAGTGTAAAAATCACGTAACAAAAATACACACACACACACAAATGAACTTATATTGAATGTAGATTTAAGGTCAAGGGGCAAATATGCGTATATATATATATATATATATATATATATATATATATATATATGTATATATTGCAACGCCCTGTGCGAATTACATTATTAGGCGCCTTCCATCCAATCTAAAACGGTTTCTAGCGCTCTTTTGTTTCGGGAATATGGCGAACTGATAAACATTTTTGACAGCCCTGGTTAATTCAATTCTAACGGTTGACAACGCACGCGCATAATGGTTACATGTTGCTCGTATTTTAAGGAACTTTAAAGAATTAAAATAATTCTTCGCATTTTTTTTTATCTTACATAGTTAGTAGGTTGAAATTTTACGTAGAGTATGCTAAGAAATCAACTTTCCTAATTGTATGTAGAACTTGCTATCAAAAATACTTTTCAAATTGTATGTAGAACATGCTGTCAAATAAACTTTTAAATATGTAAAGCAATGCTATCAAATCAACTTTCATAACAAAATGTTATCTTCAAGATATTTTTTTGTATCTTTTAAAATAGTCCGGTGAATTCTTTGCAAAGTAATAAAAAAAAACTTACGTTTAGCATTAAACTGTATTTTTAGTAATTTTTACCATACTGATAAAACACCGAAAGAACCCAATTTGAGCTATCATCAAACAAAATTGTTTTCTGTGGCAATAAAATTTGTGATACTTAGGCGGCGAGACTTTTGATGGTCCATAATTATCGCTGGACATTGACTGGACATTGACATTGTGTACCCGACCAATAGATGACCCCCCCATCTCACACCTGTAAAAGCAAACTCTGTGAGGTCCGCCTCTGATGACCTTCTCTGTCTAGGTGTTGTTTTTCGGCCCTTGTGTCCAGCCGCGGAGTCCGCTACTGGGAGTTGGGACAAATATTTTGTCTTGGTCTTTCTACAACCGTTTCCCATCTCTGTCTTCGTTACTGTGATGGCAATGAAGACATTTGAATTGAACGGTTCTCCGCACAGTTTACAAAGACCCCACTACCACAGTCACTGTGTAAGAGGGGGGGGGTTGGGGATTAACTGTATATTGGAGAATTAGTGTGTAAAGGTTTTTTTTTTTTTTGTTGTTACCTAGATGTAACAAATCTAAATATTTGTCCCAGCCGTGCGTATGATACGCGCCCCCCTCCTTCCCCCCACCTCCCCAGGCTCCGCGTACCGCTAATTACAATGTAAAAGACAAGGCCGTCTTTACGTATGTGTGTGTTTGAGCCCTGAGCCGATAAACTGTTTGTATTTTTTTACACTTCTTATTGGTTTTCGTAGAGGATTAAAACTGTGGCACGTCTAGAGAGTGGCCCATAATACTGTCATGGTCGACTTGAAAGGGTCTTAATGAACTCAAATTACATCTATCTATCTATCTATCTATCTATCTATCTATCTATCTATCTATCTATCTATCTATCTATCTATCTATCTATCTATCTATCTATCTATCTATCTATCTATCTATCTATCTATCTATCTATCTATCTATCTATCTATCTATCTATCTATCTATCTATCTATCTATCTATCTATCTATATATCTATCTATCTATCTGTCTGTCTGTTTGTCTGTCTGTCTGTCTGTCTGTCTGTCTATCTATATATCTCTATGTCATTCGATAATTTATTCAACAGAAAGCTGCAATTCAACAATCAAGTAACAATAAAGTAACAATAAAGTAACAATCAAGTAACAATAAAGTAAACTATGCAAACAATGAAACATGTAATAAATAAAGTATACATTTTACAGTGGCGTAGCGAGGGAGGAAAGGGGGTGGTTGGGCATCATGCCCCGGGCGCTACTCCCAAAGGGGTGCCAAATTGTATATTTTCGAATGTGGGGGGGGCGGGGGTGGGGGCGCTTAAATGGTGTTGAGCCCCCGGCCCGATGCGAGTTAATCTAACTACGCCTCTGTACACCCACTCAATGTTTTGAAGTCCAAACTTTGATTCAAGAGTTCGGACTAGGTGTCATTATTTTAATACTTTCGTTCTAATAGTGTAATAGACTATCATTGTTTGACACTTTACGTTTAATGCATTATTAACACAAACACAACATTAAGAGGGCGGAGGAAAGGATTTGGCCGGGGAAGGGCGGAGGGTATAGGAACACAAGTTTTTCAAGAACCGTTCGTTGAACTTGTCTGGCCTGTTTCCTTCAAAAAGGTCTATTCACTCCCCAGTATTCGCCCGCCCCCCCACCCCCTCTTCCTACCCAACATATCTACCCGCCCTATTACACTTACCTTTGCGTTACTAAGTTACGGCGGCCGTTGACTTCAACCGGTAGCGCCGGCTGTTTGTGGTTTAAGGCCAGGTTACGGGGGCACACATTCCAATGTCATACACCGCGCACGCACACACACACACACGCACTGGCCGTGCACGTTTTGGTAGGTTACTTAATAACATCGAAAAATAATCATGGAAACAAGGGCCATTGGCCCAGTGGTTAGGTTTTCGTTTCATCCATTACTAAAGTATGATGTCATGTTGTGCAGTGTGGGTAAAAGTATAAATTCCTGTCCATTACTAAAGCATGATGTCATGTTGTGCAGTGTGGGTAAAAGTATAAATTCCTGTCCATTACTAAAGTATGATGTCATGTTATGCAGTGTCTGTAAAAGTATAAATTCCTATTCAAATTTGTTTTTACACGGACCCCAGTTAAAGCTCTAGAGAATAGTGGTCCCCAACCCCAGGGCCGTGGACCGGTATCGGTCCGAGGATCAATTGGTACTGGGCCGCCCAAGAAACATTAAATTATTCCCTTTTTATTTACTCTTGTGCATTTTTATTGGGATTGTGCGAAATTTCATGGACGAGAGGATAACAGGAAGCTGTGAGCGGCAGTGGCATAATAAATCAAAACAATCCCAAAACTTATCAACATCTCCTCCTCCCGTCCTCCCCCCCGCCAACCGGGTCTAGGTGAAATTATCATCATACGTTGTCCGGTCCGTTGGCGAGAAAATGGTTGAGGGTCACTGCTCTAGGGCAGTGGTGGGCAAACCTTTTCGGGGCCGCGTGACCAAATAGTCAACAAAACAACAACTTTATTTATAGCAAAGTGCCAACACTCGCAATTAAAATTAAAGGAGGTGAAATTCTAGTCGCATGCGTGCCGACTGATAAGTCTCTGCGTTCCGACTGTGGCACGCGTGCCATAGGTTCGCCACCACTGCCATAGAGTCTACACTAGAGCATCTCTGAAGGTACAGATACGAGGATGAAAACGCTGACCGGAAGTACTGTTGACCTAACAAGTCCATTCAATGAAAACACTTTTTGAATGGGTGTTTGTTTGTGTGTCTAAATATGTTTTTGTGTGTTTACGTTTGTTTTTCGGTGTTTATTGGCTTTTTATTATTGGTTTGTTTTTTTTTTATTTTTTTTTTCAAGCCAAAATGTGTTGCCAAAATAGTATGTTGGCAAATAATGTATTGCCATATAATATATATCGCAAATTACAAAGCCAAATGAGAACAAAACGAGTTATCGGTCATGTGGTGAACGTAACCAAATACAACAATGAAGTGTTATCCTACTTATAAATCAACCAATAATAGTCAAAGATGGGCAACACATAAAAGAGAAATGATCTACATGTAATTACAAACGATCGTTTTTAAACTCTATGGCCAAAAATAAAACAAAAATTGAAAAAGAAATAAGCAATAACTGCGGTATTGCTATCGGGAAAATCCTTTAAAAAAATGTTCTATGACGGCTATGAATTAGCAATTATACTTTAAAAATAGACCAAATCGACACTCGGAGCTATTCTCAACGTAAAGATTGGTTTTATTTTCGTACTAATGGGGTGTGACAGTCGGGGGGGGGGGTAAATAGAGATATTGAGTCGTTAATAGCCGCCTTCTATTTGTGTGTAACATATCTATTCGTGTAACAATTCTATTTGTGTGTAACAATTCTATTCGTGTAACAATATTACCATTCTCACGGTAGTTTACCGCTCCATACGTCGCAAGATAAATATCACCTCTTGGTTATTCGTCTTCCTATTTATATATTGGAAACGCACGAACACCATTGAAATCATTTCCGCTTATAAGGCATGTGGCAGAACCGTTGTTAGGAAAAGGCGAACATGGCGGTTGACTAGCTACCCCCAGCCCTCCCCCCACCCCACCATCTCCAAATGATGAGCCTCCCCTTTTCCCTTCCCCCCCCCCAAGCCATGTTGGGGCTTTATATAACAGTTGCGAAATATGTCCACAGGCGTACCTAGGGTTGGTGGGGGTCCAAATTCGAAAATGCCCCCTGGGCCCCAGCTTAAATATTAAATACATTATCTCATGTCATGGTGTCGAATGTCAAAATGCAGGGACCCCAAAAGAGACCAAGCCCCCCCCCGGACCCCCAAATCACTAGGTTCGGCACTGAATATGTCTAACTTGAATTAACAGCTGGAAAGGGGTCAGGATGTTTAAGATAATGGGTAGGAGTGTATGGGGGGAGGGGGTAAATAAAAAAAAAAGCTTTGTCTAGGCGCTTCCCCCCCCCCCCCCGCCAATCTGAACTACAGTCACCCTTGGATGTATGTATGAATTATTTACAATTTGCTTTAAATAATGACGGTTATTGCATTTTTTTTCATTGAGATTTGAAAAGGGGAAAAAATAAATAGTTTACAGTAAATTAGATTAGAGGTTTGTCTGGACGAGAGCTAGAAAATAAAAAAAGATTTACAGTCCATAGTTCCAGCCAGAGACGTAGCTAGCCATTGCTGCCCCCTCTGCTTGTTTGCTCTACTTAGTAAAATGTATTTAATAACCCCCCCCCCCCTTGCTGTAGAAAGCCTAGCCCCTGCTGTAGAATGCCTGGCCCCTGCTGTAGAATGCCTGGCCCCTGCTGTAGAATGCCTGGCCCCTGCTGTAGAATGTCTGGCCCCTGCTGTAGAATGCCTGGCCCCCTGCTGTAGAATTGTTCACGCTACGGGGCTGATTCTAACC
>JAGDYQ010000214.1:327280-353200 GCA_021962125.1 Bulinus truncatus
AAAACAAAAATAAAAACTTGCCTATTGTTGTTTAAGGTTATGGTTTACCCGCATTTTATTTTTTTTTTCTTTAGCCGTACATGTTCTCAACCTTGTACCACGCGTACCCCTGCCAATCTCTGCGCCCTCCCCCCCCCGAGGTACGCTTAAGACACTTTGGGAAACACTTGACATAGGCTACTGATTCCATCAGCGCGTCACCATAGTAATAATAATTGGAGTAGTCACACACACAAAAAAAGATCTTTCCAGCTGTGAGCAAAACAAAAGTAATATCAGATCTTTTGAACAAAAAAAAAAAACAAACAAAAAATCGACTTCCCAGACAATTCTAAGAGATTGTATTTCTTTGAATACATTTCAAACAATTACAGGGAGTAGGCAAAAATTGTTGAAGCATTTGTCATCACTTTTTTTTCAGTTTTTCCTCTGAGATATCAAGATGTTGTGTAACTATGTATTTTTATTATAGACCCGTTATAAAAAATATCAGAGAGTTTATTGTATACTCACGATTGATAAAGAATGAGTAATAATAGTTCACGTTTTATTGGTTTGAAAGTAACCTATATCCAATTCAGAAATATCTAATTGCATAAGTTATTTCTATATTTAATTTTTGACTTAAACCAAGAAGACACAAAAAAAACATAAAAAATCAGACATGCCAAGGATGGCGATTACACTGCGCCCAAACCCAAATGGACGCACGCCGATTTCATAGCGCACCAAATAATGTAAAGACTTCAACAAAAAATACATGATATTATTTCATAATAAGTACTATCTTTACCCTCCACAAACTTTGCATAGAGTTATATTCCCTTACTTCCTACTTTCGATATAACGCAGAAGCGAGACCACTATTATTTACATCAGGGGTGGGCAAACTGCGGCCCGTCAGAGTATATTATGCGGCCCGTATACTGTAGATGTTGCTATCCTATGTTAATTTTCTTTGTATAGAATGTTCGCTATATTTTCGAAATTTGATTCCGACTATTGGATTCGAATCTAAAGTTATTAAATCGATTTTTTGGTTTCAGAATATTAGTTAGACCTACAAGCACGTCATGACCTGAAGGTGAAGTTCAAATCAGTTCTTTTGCTGGAGTTTTAAGGATGTTTGCCACAACCAGTAAACTGGTTCTACAGTTCAAGAACAATATCCAAAATTTTGAATAGTTATATACTTCTCATTAATCATAATTGTTCTCTGGTGTCAGCTTGTATGTTAATTAAGTTCCTTCGTCTTTATAATTATTATGAGATATAACAATAAAATGTTGTTGAAATAATTATGAATAGTAAAGTCTTATTACCTAATAATATTTAGTTCGTATTTAAAAATGTAATGTGCATGTGTAACAGAGCGTTAATGTGAAATAAAATGACAAATACATGTTTATCTTTAATTCATATTTTCATACGTTGTAAATTGTAATTGAAGTAGACAAAATATATATGCGGCCCGCGGATAACAATAAAGCTTTCAATGTGGCCCTCCTTAGAAAAAGTTTGCCCACCCCTGATATACATAGATATTTGAAAACATAATACACTGATACGTGCAAATTAAAAATTATTTCAATTTTCTTTAATTGTGGCATTTTATTAAAATCTTATTCGCCATTCATCAGACATACAAATATCACATTCGGACATTTATACGACTGTTTGATCAGACATACAAATATCACATTCGGACATTTATACGATTGTTTGATCAGACAGACAAATATATCATTCGGACAATTATACGACTGTTTGATCAGACAGACAAATATCACATTCGGACAATTATACGACTGTTTGATCAGACAGACAAATGTCTCATTCGGACAATTATACGACTGTTTGATAATGTTGTTAGATCACTCATAATTTCATTATTTTAATATTTTACTTAGTATGTTAATTTTCTGAAATGTACCAGTTGAAGCTGTTTGTTTGTTTTTAAGAGTTTTTTTTAGTCAATGTCTCTCTCTTCAATCTTTCTCTCTTTCTCTTTCTCTCTCTCTCTCCCTCTCTCTCCCTCTCTCTCTTTTTCCTCCCACCACCAAGGCCAGCCGCCCCCCCCCCCCAATCTCTGCCACATGTGAGAGAGGTCACCGCTACTACGTTTTCACTACTGACCTTTCCTCACTGGCCAACTGCACGTCAACAAAAGACAACTTCTTTTGAGTGTGTGTGTGTGTGGGAGGGAGGGGGGTCGGAGAGGGGGGTCTCCAGTTTAACGGAACCGGTGGATTTTTTTTTATTCTCTTCTCTCCATCTTTTATCATTTTTTTTTATAAAAGGGTGGACAATGTAATGGACGAGAATATTGTTTTTTATTAGAAGGGTCGGAGGGGAGGGGGTAGATTTTGGAAGAATAGGGGGGGGGGCATGGTGAACAGTTACCCCGTGCTCACTCTTATTAAGTTATGATAAGCGTGAGAATATTGTAGATGAGGCGATGGGCGATGATGGTGGTGGTGGGGGTGGGGGAGGTGGTGTTTGGGGGGGGGGCGCGAGATTAAACGAAAAAAAAAAAAGAACTGGATGAATAAGAAGGGTGTGAAGGGGTATGGAGGGTCAGTCGACATTGAAAGATTGAATGTATATGTTGTCTACATCATCTGTACATGGCCCCGAGGGGGGGTGGGCAGGGGGTGTATGGGTGGACGCGGGGTGGAGGGCTGACAGCTGGACCGTGATGGCGCTTTTCAAACCTTGCGCATGCGCTTATCTACTTGCATTCCACCCCTTACCCTCTCCCATTCACCAACCGCCTTCCCCCACCCCCACCCCCAGGTTCCGCCTTCTCCCCCCCCCCCCAACCCCTCAACCATTTGATTGCTGCAAGCACACGCACACGCACACATATGCAAACATTTCCTGCCTTTGTCTTTTTACTGTACTACTGCTTCCTATACTTAAAAAAAAATGTTTTTTTACGGTAGGTCAAATAACGCTTCCTACTTTCAATAGCACGCATTGATACACTCACACACACACACACACGCACGCACATACATACACGCTCACACAAACACACACACACACACACACACACACACTCGCAAGGGCATACACAAATACACACATACACTTTTCTTTATAAACCAAGAAAAAAAAATTAATACTAATCTCTGTGGCCATAATTACTGGTCTCACCGCTTGGTCAGTAGGTCAGACGGTTTGATAAAAAAGAAAGAAAGATGTATTACTTATTACTCCCGGCACCCACACCTGCTTCATTATGTCTGAACTAAACTTGTTTGGATGTATTCATTTTGTAAAGGCGAAGGAAGACTGACAGAGGGAAGGGACAAAATGTCTGATGTATGGCCATCAATTGTCGGACAAACGTATGAAGAGCTGCAAGGTATAATTAGTTATTGTGGTGATAGTTTAGTTCGTTGCATAAATAGATTACAGATTTTTTTCAAAAAACGTGGCGTACATACAGAAAGACAGACAGATGGATGGATGGATATTTATCTAAATATCTAAATAAATATAGATATATGGATGGATGGATGGATAGATAGATAGATAGATAGATAGATAGATAGATAGATAGATAGATAGATAGATAGATAGATAGATAGATAGATAGATAGATAGATAGATAGATAGATAGATAGATAGATAGATAGATAGATAGATAGATAGATAGATAGATAGATAGATAGATAGATAGATAGATAGATAGATAGATAGATAGATGGATGGATGGATGGATGGATGGATGGATGAATGGATGGATGGATGGATGGATGGATGGATGGATAGATAGATAGATAGATAGATAGATAGATAGATAGATAGATAGATAGATAGATAGATAGATAGATAGATAGATAGATAGATAGATAGATAGATAGATAGATAGATAGATAGATAGATAGATAGATAAATAGATAGATGGATAGAGTCTTCCTCCCTCCCCAACAAACTCTGACAACCAGAGCCGTCTGCCCAAACAGGGGCCTACCACAGTCGCAATATTTTAGAAATTCTTTAAATTACGCCGACCCCCCCTCCTAACGGTTCGGGGCCCCCTGATGTGTGTTCGGGGCCCACTGATGTGTGTTCGGGCTTTTCCTTGTCGCGCCGGCCCTGAGGATTAAAAAAAACTAAATAAATAACATAAAAATATATAAAGAGAAGCAGATTGAAAGAGACCCCAGTCTTCATTTCTAGGTTAGTTAGGTCCATAGTCCAGCATGTGATGTGAAGATCGTCGGTTCGAAGCTCAAGTATGTCTGCACTTCATGGACTAAAGTAATGCAGCTGTTGATGGAAGGTTCAAATATAAAAATAAATCAAAATGCATCTGATGTCATATAATCGATTACACTTTCTAAGCTCTCTCTCTCTCTATGACATTTATTAGGTGTCATTTGAAATATATATATATATATATATATATATATATATATATGTTTGTATATATGAGGCATGCCCTGCAAAACCTTTGCATAGAGTTATATTCCCTTAGGTTTCATCAGTAGGCTAGATTATTTTTATTTTTGGACAGATCCGATTTTTTTCATGATTTTTATTACCTTTGTTTACGTTTGACGATTTTAAACTGGAATACTGTTGTATTAACATAATGAGATATAGAATATACATAGGCAGGTCACATTTTATCTTCACACCCCCCCCCATCCTTCTCTTAACCCTATAACCCCCACCCTTTATCCATATGGTAACTATGCATGACACACTACAGTCACAATCTACCTGAAATAGGACGGAAAACGCTTTCAGCTCAAAAAACAAAATACATGGTTATTTTATTTTTAACCAGCCTCAAAGTCTTCTGCTACTAAATTACTTTGGGCTGAAATTATTTTTTAAAAAACCAGCCTCAAAGTCTTCTGCTACCAAATTACTTTGGGCTGAAATCATTTTTTTTTAAAAACCAGCCTCAAAGTCTTCTGCTACTAAATTACTTTGGGCTGAAATATTTTTAAAAAACCAGCCTCAAAGTCTTCAGCTACTAAATTACTTTGGGCTGAAATTATTAAAAAAAAACCAGCCTCAAAGTCTTCTGCTACTAAATTACTTTGGGCTGAAATTATTTTTTTTTAAAAACCAGCCTCAAAGTCTTCTGCTACTAAATTACTTCGGGCTGAAATTATTTCCAGAACAGGGCGGCTTGTTGGAAGCGGTCACACCAATGTGACTCGAGTGGACATGGACATGAATGGTCAAGATACAGCTGCCAGTTACAAAAGAAAAAGTAAAAACAATAAAAATAAAAAAGCACGCACGTACTACTCAGTCCAGGTCCCCAATGGGACGTCGGCGGAAATAAAGGGCGATAATAGATGCTGCCAGCACAATCGCAGAGTTGTGTGTCCCTTCTTACCATCTGCTCTACCGTCACAAAGCATTAAAAAAAAAAATTAGTCATTGGATACGGACCAATCGTCTTTTTGATTGGTCAAGGGAAGAGAACTCTTACCCATCTAAAAAATAAAAAATAATGATAAAGAACTCGGCTGATTGTAGATTTCAAATAGTCTCCCCTCTTTTTTTTTTTTGACGTAGGCATTGTTCCCCGCCAAAAAAATAAAATATGAGAGTGGACAATGAGAAAAATTGATATCCACATTGAGGACAAAGGATGTGAGAAATAATAGTACGCACAAGAATAAGTCCGGTGCATGACAATGGTAATACGCCCTCTACCACCACCCACCCAGTATGACTGATGAATGTCCAGGGGGGGGGGGTCGGCAGAGGGTCAGTATAAAGTTTTCCACCTCTCTCTCTCTCTCTCTCTCTCTCTCTCTCTCTCTCTCTCTCTCTTTGACATCTCGTTGCATGTACCCTCGTTTGACTTGATAGATGGTTCTAGATAATACCATTTAATTGACAGCTAGATGGGGGGGAAAGGGGGGAAGGGAATACGATGGCGATGGGGGTGTAGGTTGGGGTACTGTGGGAGGGGGGAATGGGGAGGGGGCAGTGAAATGTGCAGATGCACAGTGAGTGTTTGTTGGGGATCGAGGGGGTTTGGGGGGGGGGAGATTGATTTACTGACATACAGAGGAGGAAATGAGGTGGGGGGCCGGGGGGGGAGATGAGATATGGGTGGATGGCGGGGGGTGGGGGTGATGTTATACACAGAGGCACTAATAAGGCTAAAGTAAAGGGGGGTGGGGTGATGTTATACACAGGTTGTGTAGATGGTAAGGCATAGTAAACAAAGCGGGGGGTGGGTGATGTTATACACAGAGGCAGGTTGTGTAGATGGTAAGGCTAGTAACAAAGCGTAACAAAGGGGTGGGGGGTGATGTTATACACAGAGGCAGGTTGTGTAGATGGTAAGGCTAGTAACAAAGCGGGGGGGGGTGATGTTATACACAGAGGCAGGTTGTGTGATGGTAAGGCTAGTAACAAAGCGGGGGTGGGGTGATGTTATACACAGAGGCAGGTTGTGTAGATGGTAAGGCTAGTAACAAAGCGGGGGGTGGGGTGATGTTATACACAGAGGCAGGTTGTGTAGATGGTAAGGCTAGTAACAAAGCGGGGGGGGTGGGTGATGTTATACACAGAGGCAGGTTGTGTAGATGGTAAGGCTAGTAACAAAGCGGGGGGGGGGGTGATGTTATACACAGAGGCAGGTTGTGTAGATGGTAAGGCTAGTAACAAAGTTAGGGGGGGGTGATGTTATACACAGAGGCAGGTTGTGTAGATGGTAAGGCTAGTAACAAAGCGGGGGGGGGGGGTGATGTTATACACAGAGGCAGGTTGTGTAGATGGTAAGGCTAGGGGGGGTGATGTTATACACAGAGGCAGGTTGTGTAGATGGTAAGGCTAGTAACAAAGCGTGGGGGTGATGTTATACACAGAGGCAGGTTGTGTAGATGGTAAGGCTAGTAACAAAGCGGGGGGGGTGATGTTATACACAGAGGCAGGTTGTGTAGATGGAGGCAGGTGGGGGTGATGTTAGTAACACAGAGGTAGGTTGTGTATGATGGTGAAGGCTAGTAACAAAGCGGGGGTGATGTTATACACAGAGGCAGGTTGTGTAGATGGCTGCTGGTAAGGCTAGTACTAAAGCGGGGGTGAGTTATACACAGAGGCAGGTTGTGTAGATGGTAAGGCTAGTAACAAAGCGGGGGGGGGTGATGTTATACACAGAGGCAGGTTGTGTAGATGGTAAGACTAGTAACAAAGCGGGGGGGGTGATGTTATACACAGAGGCAGGTTGTGTAGATGGTAAGACTAGTAACAAAGCGGGGGGGGGGTGATGTTATACACAGAGGCAGGTTGTGTAGATGGTAAGACTAGTAACAAAGCGGGGGGGGGGGTGATGTTATACACAGAGGCAGGTTGTGTAGATGGTAAGACTAGTAACAAAGCGGGGGGGGGTGATGTTATACACAGAGGGCAGGGTGTGTGTAGATGGTAAGACTAGTAACAAAGCGGGGGGGGGGGTGATGTTATACACAGAGGCAGGTTGTGTAGATGGTAAGACTAGTAACAAAGCGGGGGTGCGGGGGGGGGGGGCAAAAGAGTGACCATTGGCTTGGTCAATGACATGGTACGGGAATAATGAAAGAGAGAAGGGGTGCAGAGATGAGTATCACAAAGAAGCAGAGTGGTGGTTGAAGGACGGAGGCTACTGTTGGGGGGTGGGGTGGGGGGGTGTTTGATGGCAGTGTCAGGGAGAAGAGGTTACGGAAAGGTTTCCTTATTATTGTAGACATCATTCTATATCACACCCTCTCCCCCCCCCTCCCAAGCCTATAACTTACCCATCTGTTTCTCCAGATGTTCAGTAAAACATGACAAAGACAGATGAAGTCATCTTGCATATAGCATCAGTTGTTTTTTTAATCTTTTTATATACCAAGAGACACCGGTATATGACTATGACGCAATGTTCCGTATAGCATCAACGAATTAACGGTTTATATAATTGGTTTAGACACATGATAGAGCACGTCTGTTCACGGTGATCTCCTGGGTTTGTATCCCAGTGATTGTCTGAACTTTCATTCAGTTCGGACCAGTAGAGTGAGTAGATTTAGCGCCGCCTGGGGCAGAATCTAAAAAAATGGCGCCCCCCCTACCCCTTTTTTTTATCGAAATCCGAACTTCCTGAAAGTCAAAATACTTGGAAACGTATATTTATGCCGTAGAATACGATCATGCTTTGAAATTCGAACATCCGGCGTTATAATTAGTTGTTTTTCGCCCATCGTTATTAGAGCTTATTCTCACAATGCGAACATGCCATCTTTACGCCACCATTATCATGTCGTTATTTAGTCAAAGTATCCGGTATTATGTCTTTGTCTAGTCAAAGAATCCGGTATTATGTCTCTGTCTAGTCAAAGTATCCGGTATAATTTCTCTATCTAGTCATAAAATCCGGTATTATTCCTCTATCTAGTCAAAGTATCCGGTATTACGTCTCTTTCTAGTCATAAAATCCGGTATTATTCCTCTGTCTGGTCAAAGTATCCGGTATTACTTCTCTTTCTAGTCATAAAATCCGGTATTATTCCTCTATCTAGTCAAAGTATCCGGTATAATTTCTCTATCTAGTCATAAAATCCGGTATTATTCCTCTATCTAGTCAAAGTATCCGGTATAATTTCTCTATCTAGTCATAAAATCCGGTATTATTCCTCTATCTGGTCAAGGTATCCGGTATTACTTCTCTTTCTAGTCATAAAATCCGGTATTATTCCTCTATCTAGTCATAAAATCCGGTATTATTCCTCTATCTGGTCAAAGCATCCGGTATTTTTTTCGCAACTTTTTTTGGAGCTAATTAAATAAGATTGTTATTTAAATGTATATCACAATAGTGGCCTGAGTGAGTAGTATATAGCACCGCCTGAGTGAGTAGTATATAGCACCGCCTGAGTGAGTAGTATATAGCACCGCCTGAGTGAGTAGTATATGGCACCGCCTGAGTGAGTAGTATATGGCACCGCCTGAGTGAGTAGTATATGGCACGGCGGATCAAGCCCCACTCTTTAGTGAGTAGCAGCGTCTGAGTGGATCAGCGCAAAGAGATTTCTTATTGTTGACTTTTTTGTACTGTTGATTTTTTTTTTTTGTACTGTTGACATTTTTTTTAACTCTTAACATTCTAACCACCATCTTTATATGTTTAACCAGAGTCGTACCGAGGGTGGGGGAGGGGGTCCAAATTCGAAAGTCCCCCCCGGGCACCAGCTTGAGGGGGGGTCCCCAAAAAACTTTTTTATATTTAATATTAAGTTCATTATCTCATGTCATGGTGTCAAATGTCAAAATGCAGGGGCCCCCAAAGAGGCCAAGTCCCCCGGGCCCCCCAAAAACCCTAGGTTTTTATTAAAAAATAAAAAAATAAAAATTAGTCCTTGGGTACGGACCAAATGTCTTTTTTTGATTGGTCAAGGGAAGAGAACTCTGTTTGATAACGGCCCTACCCTATGTCGCGATAAAGATTTAGGGTTTTAAGTGAATAAATGAGTCGCACCATCCTAGGTAGATATTCGCACCATCCTATATAGATAGTCGCACCATCCTAGGTAGATATTCGCACCATCCTATGTAGATAGTCGCACCATCCCATATAGATAGTCGCACCATCCTAGGTAGATAGTCGCACCATCCCATATAGATATTCGCACCATCCTATGTAGATAGTCGCACCATCCCATATAGATAGTCGCACCATCCTATGTAGATAGTCGCACCATCCCATATAGATAGTCGCACCATCCTATGTAGATAGTCGCACCCATAGATATATAAGGCTAGATCGCTTATGGACTATGCATAGATATATATTGTGCGGACCATAACTTTAAAAAGAGAAGAGTACAATTCTGTATAACTTATATATTTTTACAAATTATTTGCAACTATGATGACGTAGTAAGCATAGAAACCTTATGTAACCGAAATAAATAGCAGAAGACATTTTGCATTGTTTTCCTTGACAAATTTTCAAAAACTTTTTTTTTCAATTAACTTTGAATAAAATGCCTTCGTGTTGTGTACCCGGTTGTTTGATTATATCATTACTAACCGTCAAATGATAATTTTTTCGGACACATCAGTTGATTTTAAAAGCGCCAACCTCTAGCATGAATGGGGACTTTTTTTTTTAATTAAAAGGAAGGAAATCTTTTTCGGTAAAAAATAAAGAACTGTACAGAATTGTACTCTTCTCTTTTTAAAGTAGGGGTCTCGAATACAACACTTTTTCGGTCTCTATTAAATAAGCATAAGCGATCTAGTCTTATATATCTATGGCCGCACCATCCCATGTAGATAGTCGCACCATCCTATGTAGATAGTCGCACCATCCCATATAGATAGTCGCACCATCGCATATAGATAGTCGCACCATCCTATGTAGATAGTCGCACCATCCTATGTAGATAGTCGCACTATCCTATGTAGATAGTCGCACTATCTTTTGTAGATAGTCGCACCAACCTATGTAGATATTCACACCATCCCATTTAGATAGTCGCACCATCCTATGTAGATAGTCGCACCAACCTATGTAGATCACAACTACAGATTATTTGTTTGCTTAGTGAACATTCTGTTGTTGTAAGTAGATTTTTTTTTGCATTCGTAAATTAGAATTAGTGTTTAAGCTTTAGGAGAACCTTCAGTATTGATTTCATTATAAGCCTCTTAATGGTCTGATAATCGCTTTACGTTAATCAATGCCCTATTGATAACACAGTGTTATGTTAGCTAAAGACGGGCAGATCTGATAAAGAATATGTAAAGATAATTAGGACACACAAGATGCTAATAAACTTTTACTATCAAAGATCAAAATGAGGTTGTTTTTATTATACGTTTAATGTACAGCTTTTTTAAATGCAATGTGAAATAAATATTTTGTATCAATGAGTTATTACGTATTTTTGCTATTAACATATCTTGCAGCCACAAAATGACGTTTTAGAAGTTTGAAATGCATATGTGCTAATAAGTAAAACTTCAATAAATATTGACAAAATTTACATTATGACTTAACATATTTGTTTGTCTGTCTGGTTTTGTCTCAGTTCCTTTAACTCAAGATCCAGACAAACTGCACAACGTTACTCATAAAGACACATACTAAGGTAATATAGACAGTTTTATTATACTCTCATAGTAGTTTAATCTGTAATTAATTATTTTATCTTTAGTTTTTCTTTTACTGAATAAAGTAACTTGATCATTATAATAAATCCTCCCAGATGCCATTTCAATATATTTCTTAAATTTTTCCATTACAAAGCTTCTGAATAGAACTGGTGCTAGTTGCACGCTGAAAAGTAAGTAATTGCTGTTGCCTTTCGCCTCTGACTGCACATGAAATTGAGGATAGAACAAGAAGGATTTTAGAAGTTAAGTAAAGCCATTAATAAATAAGTATATATATCATATATATATATATACATATATATATAGAGATATAGAGAGAGAGAGAAAAAAATAGAGAGAGAGAGAGAGAGAGAGAGGGAGTGAGAGAGAGAGAGTAGATGAGAGGGGCAGGGGGAGAGAGGTTAAGGAGGGTAGGAGGGAGGAAGGGAGGGGGAGAGAGGGAGTGAGGAGGGTGCAGGACAGGGTGGAGAGAAGGAGGGGGAGAGGGAGGGAGAGAGAGAGGGAGATGTGAGAGAGAGGGAGAGAAAGAGAGGGAAGGGAGAGAGAAAGGACAGAGGAGAGAGGGAGGGGGTAAGGAGGGAGATAGAGGGAGGGAGGGAGAGAGAGAGGAGAGGATGGGAGAGGGGAGAGATAGAGAGAGGGGGCAGAGAGGAAAGGAGGGTAGGAGGGAGGAAGGGAGGGGGAGAGAGGGAGGGAGGGAGGGGTGGACAGGGGGAGAGAAGGAGGTGGAGAGGGAGGGAGAGAGAGAGGGAAATGTGAGAGAGGGAGAGAAAAAGGAAGGGAAGGAAAGAGAAAGGAAGGGAGGGAGAGAGGGGGTAGGGAGGGAGATAGAGGGGAGGGAGGGAGAGAGAGAGGATGGGAGAGAGGAAGAGAGATAGAGTGAGGGGCAGAGAGGGAGAGAGAGGGAATGAGGAAGGGAGGGAGGGAGAGAGAGGTGGAGAGGGGAGAGAGGGGTTAGGGAGGGGGAGAGAGGGGAGGGAAGAAGAGAGAGAGGATGGAAGAAATGGGAGGAAGAGATAAAGAGAGAGAGAGAGAGAGGGGGCAGGGAGGGAGAGAGAGGGAAGGAGGAAGGGTGAGAGAGGAAGGGATTTAGGCTCTGCGTTATATCGAAAGTAAAGAATTAATACAGCTGTATTCCAGTTTAAAATACAATCATGAAAAAATTGGATCTGCCCTAAACCTAGCCTACTGATCAAGCCTAAGGGGATATGACTCTATGCAGGGTACAGCTAGTAATATATGATCTTCATTATTATTTCTCCTCGTTGTTGTGGGATTGACCTATTGTACATGTTCTGCGCCACCGCCAAACTTCTTTTTGCAATGTTCATATAATGTTAGAGCCGGAGTCACATCGCATGTGTCCCAAGCACGGTCTCAGTTCACAATAAATAAATGCATTCTATATGAACACAAGTTGATGTTTAAAAATGTAAACACACGACAATGATTATATAGCAATAACAAAATATTAAATGTTTGTATTACTGGACAGAACCGTTTTTTACGCAAGGGCAAACTAGGCAACTGTCTAGCCTTCCGCCCTCCCCCCCCCCCCCATTTCCAGAAAGTCCTAAATATCTTTAAAAGGACAAAAGTAGCTCTGAGGCCTTGAAGGGGTCCTTTTGAAAGGGGGGGGGCCTCTAAGATATCAACTAGTGTGCCCTTCTGTTCACACATATTGACGGCTCTGCATAACTGTGCCAATGTTTATTTCATCTCTTTTATTTAACTCTTTCAAACGAAAGTGAATGCAGGCCGACTGAGAACAGTAATAATTGTAGTATTTATAATTACAGCTGACCCCCCCCCCCACCCCCGTTCTATTCTTTCAAAGCCCAGGGGAGTGAATCAAGTCCCTCCTTTTTGGTGAATGCATCTTACCCCCCCCCCCCCCCAATACTTCGCCCCTGAAACGATCCACCTCGTTGCCTGAAGATGAATTGCTTTCCAGATAACATTAAACATGAAAAAAAAAAAACAACTGAGGGGATGTTTACAATCAAAACGTTAAAGCGATGCTATCTTTCAGGCCGCCAGAAGGGAGGCGGGAGAGGGGTAGGGTAACGATGATTTGCCTTGCCGTTAATGATGGTGAAAGATGACCGCCATCATACGGCGACGTGTCATACGCGTAAAGAACGACGGACAGCGGCGAAACAGAAGAATGGTCAAGACTGACCCCATCCCCTTTTTGGCGACGGGCGCGTACGGTAAGAAGAGTATCTGGACTGACCGTAGCGACGTCCGTTTTCATATTATTGATGGCTGCACACTTTCATCCGGAGGGTTACCCCTTTCCCTTCCCCCCTTACAACCCTTTATACGCCCTCTCCCAACCAACCCTTCCCCAGCATACGTCACCCTGCATCACGGTGAGACAGGAACGTGTCCCCCCCCCCTTTCACCCCCCCCCCCATCCCATCCATGCTGCGCTGCCCCCGGTGAATAAGTGTGACAAAACATATTCATAATGGACGATAATTGACCGTATAGTGGACACTAATGAAAGCCACACTTCACCTCTCGCGCTGACCGCTCGGTGGGGGCTAAACTCTTTCTGACGTCTGGCGATCTGTACAGCTTTTGTGTTCCGCTCATCCATGCACACACACAGAGGAAAAAAATGGCGGGAATAAAATAATGGTCAAGCATTGATAATGGGGGACGAGGGGTGGGGTGCGAGAGGGGGGGAGGTACAGGATACTTTTACTTATCCCCCTCCCCCCCCCCAGGCCTTGTGATCAAACGTCAGTTGCGGAAGTGACAGGATGACCACTAGATAACCTTTACGTGTTTGAAATATACTGACCATCGCGTGGATAATGAAAGGGTGATATATTCAGAGAAGAATAAAAAGCACACACGTGCATACACGCATACACGCACACACACACACACACAGCTCAACTAACACATGCATTGTGTTTTACGTGACCTTTGAACTGTTTGTCTGTTGTTGTTGTTGTTGTTATTGTTGTTTTATTTTATTGTTGTTTTTTTTTTGTTTTTTTTTTAAATCGTGAAACACGCGTTACCATTGTGTGGACTCATTATGTGCAGGTGTGTTGTTATGTTGTTTAAAAGTGCATTGACGTTACTGATTAGATTGCTTATGTCCATGCTGTCTACGTAATGACTCACTAATGACGGCATGGGTTTTTTTTTCCTCTAGATAAATGTAGGCACTACTGGGCAGTGGCGTTACGAGCTTAACTCGCGCCCGGGGCACTGTACCTTTTAAGCGTCCCCCCTCCCATTTCGAAAACCATATTATATGTAAAATATACCATTAGGCGCCCCTTTGTGAGTAGCGCCCGGGGCATGATGCCCATCCCACCTTGCCCACCCCTCACTACGCCACTGCTACTAGGGGGCAGTTACTGTACAGCCACTTTATTTATTTATTTATTTTAAATATCTTCAACACAGTCGAGTCTGCGATGACCACGTAGACCTCATTGTATGGATGAGAATGTTTATCTCTTGATCGAAACTTTATCACGAGTGGGACGGCTTATGTGACGTCATTTTTTTTTTTAAATTCCCACATCAAAGCATTGTGAGATATCCCTAAACAGTATTGTGTGCCATCTCGAATGAAACATGCATCTGACTTGGGTAGCCGGGGTTTGAACTCGTCAATTACAGAATCCATACATATATAGGGTACCCTCCGACCACGATACTTGCAGACACGATATAGACCGGAAGCAGTCTGTTTAGGTTTCTTTACACTTTCAGCTCGAGCAAAAAAAAAAAACATTGTTCACATAGAATATGTTTGCTATGGGAACAGAAGAAAGGAACTTTCGAAAATCAGGGGTGGAGGAAGGTGGGGGGGAAGGCAGTGGCTAAGAGCCCAGGTGATATAAGCAGACGGGGGGGGTTTGTGTGGGGGGGATGCTGAGTTAATGCCGAGAGAAACGGGGGTGCAATCAATTTGTGGGAAGCTTCCTTTTTAGCAGACGACAAGAATGTCATAAATAAAGAAGGGGGAACCAAATATTTAGCAAGCAGACGACCATTGCTAGCTAACGACAAACTAGGTAATCGTATCGAGAGACGGACAGACAGCTTGATAAGTTGATACATGGATAAGTATATCAGATAGATGATAACACAGTATAGCCCCCATTCTGAAAAAATGCGAAAACATTTAACAGCGCTCTTTCGGCACCCCTTTTCTTGTTCGGTGCCCTGTGAGGCCGCACAACCGGCAGCGCCCTTCCTATGTTACTGGGGTGTAGGGTTTATACAAAAACCGACTTTTAAAAAAACCGGTTGTCGAAGGTCAATTTCTCAAAAAACTTTCTATCAATGCAAAAGTACACATGTTGGACTGAGGAGGGAATCCATTGGAAAGTCAGTTTCGAAGATTTCTCTGTAGTTTCGTGGAATGTATCATTATTTTTTGCTGATTGTTAAGTTCTAAGCTAAAATCGACTTTTAAAGCCTTAAAAAACGGTTGCCGAATGCTTCGATTTTCGTCATAAAACCGGTTTTTGGCCGCCGGTTTTTAAAAACTGAAAATCCCTACTGGGATGAATAGTACCTATAAAGAAAATATTCTGACTTTAGAACGCGTACAATATTCAGAACTACTCATTGCTTACACCCAGTGCTTTTTTTTTTGTAAAAAAAAAAAATAGGTGCCGGTACTCGGTGATGGATAGCCTAACTTTTAACTACAAGTTCGCACCTCGATGCAAGCTATATCACTACTGCAAAGATACTAAATGTCTAAAACAATTTTATCGTATAATTAACCAACTTAAATCCTCTTAAAATACAAGAAAAGTACCGGTGCGTACCGGCACAAAAAAAAAACTGGTTACACCTCAAGGACTGCATATTGCAGTCAGCGTCACATTTGGAACTCAGGCGGCCCAGCGCCACATGGTCACCACAGCCAGTTATTTTTTTACGAACAGTATCAGCGTTAAAATGATAGCATGCACGCACATCACCACAAGAAATCTTTAACGGGGAATCGTTTTGTGTTCGTTTTAAATCTTGTTTACCCTTTGAATTTTTTTTAATGGCATGTTATTTTGTTATATAGAAAGTTAAAAGTTTTATTTCATAGAATAATTGTATCAATCATTTAAAATAAATTTTTACTAAGACGACAAATAGAACGCGTCATTTCGTTCTATTTTTTGACCGCGAATCAGGCCCGTAGTGTGTGGGGGCCAGGGGGGCGCAGCCCCCCTTGTGTTTTGTCTGGCCCCCCCTCTGCTTATTTGCTCTACTTACTAAAATGTACTACCTCCCCAGCCGCGGTATGCATCGACTCATTGCTACAGCCAAACTCCTTTTAATCATTCTAGCGTATAACATGGGCGTTAATTCATTTTTGAATTTGCCACACTTGTTTTATTCACTCCCCTTTTACCTCGACATTGTCCCTAGGAATTCATTCACCCCCTCCCCTTTTGCACACACACACGCACAAACACAATTTAATTCAATAATTGTAACCCACGTTAGCTAAAAGGTGACCTCACATTCAACCTACCTTCTCCGCTTAAGTGCGTTTCCCCCCATCCCTTTGATGACCCGAACTGAAATTCTCTCACCAGGTTTGGAGATGTCGGAGGGGAGGGGGGAGTGGTCACCTCGGCTCTGCTTAAACAATGACGTGAGACGCCTTGTGGTATTTGGGGCCACTGTCTTTGAATACCAGCAAGCGGTTACTATACTTTGACTCTCTAAGCCATTTTTTTCAAACATACAAGCAACTGCTTAGGTCTTACGTAACGTTCTAAAATGAATGCTGTTTAATATTTTTTGTTATTCTTAATTATTCCCACGGTTCATTCCCACATGACGTCATTAGATCTCCATCACTTGGTCAAGATGGGGAAAAAAAATTGCCATTTTGTGCTAATTTCCCCCCAAATTTGCTACTTTTCAAGCCATGCGCTACCGAAGTAAATATCCTCAATACACAATAGCACACAATTATAATGAATTTGCAAAGTTAAAGCGGATAAAAATGTGTTCGCTACTTCTACATTTTACTTAAGATTTTTTGCGCTACTGTTGTTCTAAAACACTTTGGCAACACTGGTGTGAAAACCAGTTTAAGGATGATCTAGTTTGTCTTTCCATTTCGTTTCACGTCATTCACGCCACTTTCTTATCGTCTGCTTGCTGTGTTCCGTCTGCTTGCTGTGTTCCGCCCGAATGGACGGAAATTCAGTGACGCGTGACGTGACCACTTGAGACGTCATACTATATTTCGTCGGATACAATATGTGTGTGTGTGTGTGTGTCAACACCAGCAATACTGACCCCTGGTATGTGGAAAATTTTTTGGACAATATACGTTGGTATGTCCGACACTCGAAAGAAAGCGCTGGACGCTAGGGTCATTTAAGCGCTTGACCCCCTAGAACGCGGTCATCGTGCTGTGATGTCAAAACAGAGCCTGTCACTGTCACATATTTCATGACAGTGACATGTACACACACATACACACACGCGCGCGCACACAAAGGGAATGACACGACTCGATGCGACGTGCCATCTATCGCGGGGTGTCTGGGGTCGAATCGTTTCCACTTGTCTTCTCTGGGGGATGCCCATTCTGCTTGAAAAATGGTCAACTGGTGATAACAATAAAACCACATTCATAGTTTCCATGGCTGTCCATTTCTATATAAAAAAAATTTTGACAATGTTGACCAGCGAGTAAATTAATTTTATTTTCATTCAAATTTTACTGATTGGAATTTGAATTGATATGAATAGTAGTAGATAAAGTACTGTAAGATAAATTACTGTTAGATGAAGTACTGTAAGACGAAGTACTGTAAGATGCAGTACTTTAAGACAAAGTATGGTAAGATGAAGTACTGTAAGATAAAGTACTGTTAGATAAATTACTGCAAGATGAAGTACTGTGAGATGAAGTATTGTAAGATGTAGTACTGTAAGATAAATTACTGTAAGATAAAGGACTTTAAGACAAAGTAAGGCAAGATGAAGTACTGTAAGATAAAGATAAAATACTGCAAGATACGTTATGAAACAGTGCTGTTAGATAAAGTACTATTAGATAAAGTACTATGAGATAAATTATGTGTGATTAAGCACTGTAAGAAAGTACTGTAAGATAAAATATTGTGAGATAAAGAACTGAAAGATAAAGAATTTACATGAATCAAATAAAAAGTTGCTTTTGAAGAAAAAAATAATATGTATATATAAAAGCAGAGGTGTTTTAACAAAGCAATTTAATCGCGAATGTCTTTCTATTCAATTATTATCATGTCCATGTTAGGACGAAGTTTAATTTACTTATCCTGTTATCGTCAACATATCTAGCCCCCCCCCCTCACGTGACTTCAGTCACCTATGTCCCCCTTATTAACTCCGTGACCATTGCACTCCCGGTCAAAGTGAAGATGAAAAAAAAGTACACTGTAGATCTGTCCCATTAGTACTTAATGAGATTAATCACATTGTTATCAAATAAAAGTGGCGACAAATTATTTTATATATGTGTGGTTTGTATGGCATGTGTTTGTTTGTTTGTTTGTTTGCTTCATGAGTGATGACCCGAGAGACCACCTGCATCTGTAAATAGATGACCGTTGTTGTTGTTGTTTTCGTTTTTTTATTTTTATTCGAAACTTACGTGTTGCTGAAATAGAAAAGTGTGGTCACAACAGGACACCAATTAGAAAAAATTAATTCTTCAAAGAAAAAAATAATGAGTGTAAATTAATGTTTTCATGGTATTATAAAAAAAAAAACATCTGTTTCATTTTTAATTTTTTTTTTTTGTTTTTTTGCGGAAGAATAAATTTTAACCGTTAATAATTCAAATTAGATTAACTATGCTAAAATTGATTAATAATCCATTTGTATTTATGGTTGGCGGATGCCATTATTTCTTCAAGTCGTTTTTTTATTAAATGTTTTTTTTTTATAAATAAGAAATATAAATACTCTCCACCCCCCATTTATAAAAAAAAAAACATCCTTCCGGCAGTTGGTGATACATTTTTTCCCACCAACTGTACTTGCAGACGATATATAGACCGGAAGTAGTTTGCTTAGGTTTCATTATTACACTTAGAAAAAAAAATATTCTGCTCAAGCAAAAAACATTGTTCACAAAGGATATATTTGCAATGGGAACAGGGGGGAAAAAAGTTTCGTAAATTAGGGGTGGTTGGGGGGGGGGAGGGGGAGGGAAGCAGTGGCTAAGAGCCCAGGTGATATAAGCAGACGGATGGGTTTGTGTGGAGGCTAACGACCGAGCGAAACGAGGGGTGCACTCAAAGTGTGGGAAGCTTCTTTTTTAAGCAGACGACAAGAGTGTATTATAATAAAAAAAAGGATATAAAAAAAAACAACATAAAGCCAGCAGACGACAATTGCCAGCAGACGACAATTGCACCACTGACAGGCTTATTCAAAAAAAAAAAGCATCTTTTCAGATTCAGGATTAGTCCCATCTTTACATGTTTGCCCCTGTGGTCATGGCGGTCACTCGCTTCAATCTCGCCACTGCCAGGGGACGCAAATGGGGGTCTCCGGCGAGGTTGTGGGAATATGGACCGGCCCGGGCAATTATCGTGCTTGCCGGGGGGGTCAAGGGTTGCGATCGTTGCAGTGGTTAAGGTCAATAGGTGAGAGGAATGGGTGACTTCTCGTCCTCACCTGAACCGTCGGAGGAGGTGGTTACAGGGAAAACGGCCCCCCCTTCCTCTCCCCCTTTTTTTTTTCTTGGTCGTTGATGGCTATTGTCCTCGCGTGGACCCCAGAGTGACGTCTCAGTTAACGGTCTCATGGTATCACACAGCTGCACCCGTGAGTGTCAAGGGTAAGATAACTGCGTTGATGTCGTTGTTATGTTCTTAGTTGCAGTAGTCGTACATGTTTGTATACGTCAGTGGGTTTGTTTTGAAATTTTTTTTCAATGTTTTTTTTTTTGAACGCTTAGATAAGATGGATATGTGGATGTGGATGTACCATATGGGTTGGAGCGGGGGGGGGGACAGATAGACAGACGGACTTTCAAGACAGACAAAAGATACATAAATATAGATAGACAGACAGATAGACAGGCAGACATAACATACAGATATATATAGATAGATCAGACAGATGCATGACAAACAGAATAAACAGATGGGATAGATAGATAGATAGATGAAGATAGATAGATAGATAGATGGATAGATAGATAGATAGATAGATAGATAGATAGATAGATAGATAGATAGATAGATAGATAGATAGATAGATAGATAGATAGATAGAAAGTGTAAAAGACTTCTATGTGTTTATGTATTACTACTACCACTACTACTAGTTACCATCTATTAGTAAAGCAGTTCCCTACTTCCAAACTACCCAGAGACCCAACATCATTTCATCTGAAACTAATCCTGCTTTGTTGTGGGGGGGGGGGGGCTCATCATTTGAATCCTCACAAAGACCTTACTGTCCTGTTACCACGACCCCGAGCCCTTTCACTGACCCCGATCCATTCTTTCCCCCCCCCCATTGACAATCATAAGCTGACTAGGGCTTTTACGCTAAGGCTGGAAAATAGTAAACAAAAAAAGGAAGACTGTTAATAATTGGCAGAAAATACCAGACCCAACAACTAGCCAGGCAATGTGGAGTCCGGTCTTTGTCCAGTTAGGACAAAATCCTACCTCCGGGGCTATGTGGGGGTGGGGTGAAGTGAGGGGCGCCAGTCGCAACTCAAATCGACCGTGAATTTGTTTCGTGAACATTTTAAACAAAAAAAAAACGTGGTGAGGGCGCGGTGGGGGGGGGAGGGGGGTTTCAAGGGCGTTGTGACACGTTGCATTCGGTCCTGTACATTTTTTTTTGTTCAATCTTGCAGGCCACAGACTACGTCATTACAATAAAGGAAAAAAAAAAAAAAAAGATTTGTCGTGAGGATTCGTCATACGGATCGCCTCCTACCTCCCTATGCCACTGCTACTCCTCTCTCCCCCTTCATCCACATCTCCTCCTAACCAACCCATGATCCCACCCCGGGGGAGGGAGTGGGACGACGACTACCTGTGTCCTGGTATGGTGGGATGAACGGTGAGGGGATGGGAGAGGGGGAGGACCATGATGACGTCCTCGACCTTAACCAATGACTGCCCCATGGTGGGCGGGGGGGGGGAGGGGCTATGCTATGTGTCCTGGTATGACGGGTTATGAACTGTGAGGGAAAGGGGTGGGGTTAGAGAGACCATGATGACGTCCCAGAGGGCATGTATGTAATCTGTGGGATCGCTGAAGCGTAAGATGGTTACTAAGTTACTGTTAGTACCTTACCGTGAACTTTTTGGGAAGTGACGAGACCAGTAAGCCACGACCAAAAAAAAAAAACAGTTTTTGATGCCCACCCACCCCCTTCCCCGTGTCCCAACTAACTACTGTTGACCTGGTTGCCTTCCTCCCTCAGGTGAATATATTCCTCCCCCCCCCACCCCTTCCCTTTCCTTAATGGGGCCCGCTTACCTCTTGCCATTACTTCTTCTCGATATGTGTGGGTGAGGGTGAGGGTGTGTGTGGGTGTGTTTGTGTGTGTGTGAGGGTGGGTGTGTGTGGGTGTGTGTGAGGGTGGGTGTGTGAGGGTGGGTGTGTGAGGGTGGGTGTGTGAGGGTGTGTGTGTTTGTGTGTGTGTGAGGGTGGGTGTGTGTGGGTGTGTGTGTGGGTGGGTGTGTGAGGGTGGGTGTGTGAGGGTGTGTGTGAGGGTGTGTGTGTGAGGGTGGGTGTGTGAGGGTGTGTGTGTTTGTGTGTGTGTGAGGGTGGGTGTGTGTGGGTGTGTGTGAGGGTGGGTGTGTGAGGGTGGGTGTGTGAGGGTGTGTGTGTTTGTGTGTGTGTGAGGGTGGGTGTGTGAGGGTGGGTGTGAGAGGGTGTGTGTGAGGGTGGGTGTGTTTGTGTGTGTGTGTGAGGGTGGGTGTGATTGTGTGAGGGTGTGGGTGTGTGAGGGTGTGTGTGAGGGTGGGTGTGTTTGTGTGTATGTGAGGGTGGGTGTGTTTGTGTGTGTGAATGTGTGGGTGTGTGAGGGTGTGTGGGTGTATATGGTTGTGTGTGTGTGTATGTCTATTTTATCTTGCCTTTGAAAAAAAAGACGTGTAAGTCTTTTAAGTGTCATTAGAAAAGGTTGAAATATTTCATTAGTAGAGGTTCTTAAATTATGAACTGATATGGGAATGAAAACGAACCCCAAATAAAAACAACAACACAGATTGTGGTTAAATATTGATCAGAAATATTTGTGTCCAATAGCCTGTCAATACAGACTCTGATCATTGCAGTTCGGGTGAAGGATGTGTATGGAGGGGGGGAGCGACGAAAGAGGAGTTAAACTGTCCTAATGGTGATCACAAGATGTCTATACAATCTAGAGCCGTCTAAATAATAATAATGAATATATAGGTAAATAATAATAATAAAGATAATAATAATAATAATTATATATATATATATGATAGATAGATAGATAGATAGATAGATAGATAGTACATGACAGACAGACAGACAGATAGACAGATAGACAGACAGACAGTAGTGTACCATAGAGTCTGTATGTTTCATTTAACACCAAGTTCTTTTGCATGACCAGTGTCTAATTAGACGTAATCGTAGATTAAGATAGTTTTGTTCTTTGGTTGCGGATATTTGCCTTTGGGGACTATCGACTCTGGGATATGACACACTTGGATAAACAGCGTCTTGATACCACCACCACGATATTGGCTGACGCTGAGTGATGACACTTGTCATTCTGACGCCAGACTGTACACATTCTAGTCAGTGAAAAGCATGGACCTACCAGGGAGGTGCATCGTGGCGCCTGCGGTACGTGGCGGGGGGAAGAGAGAGTGGGGCGGAGGCATGGGGGTGGGGGTGGTGGGGATAGTTGATAAAGTGCAAGGCCCGTGGGTTTGACGTGCGATCAGGTAAATGGGACAGTTCTTCACACCTTCCAAAGCAAACGTTCAATCAGTGACCGCTTGACCAGTTTACCTGTAGCGGGTGGCTGACAAAAAAAATGGAACACGACTGTCAAGAAAGACATCGGTAATCATGCGGCAGGTCTGTCTTTGAGAGAGAGAGAGAGAGAGAGAGAGAGGGGAGGGGGGAAGGGGAAGGGAATGAAAGAGATGAATATGAGGGTATAGTAAAAAATAAGACACGCACATTTTTAAAAACTAAAAATAACGGTAATTAAATGTGTACACCGGGAATGACAATCAAACAGCCCACGTGGTAAGAAGCTACGCTAGCCGAACTTGGCACGCCGGATATTATTCCCGGCATCTCCCACTCCCCCCCCCAAAAAAAAACCCGTTGTTAATTAATAATATTATCTTATATGTAAAAAAGATTTCATTTCATCTCTAACACACACACATCAACTACTAAGTACCGGTATGGACGGTCGTGGGTGGGGGGGAAAAGGAGTACGACTGTAGATCTGAGGGTCCAAGGTTCGACTCTGGTAGGACCAATGAATATTTCAGGTCATGTTGAAAGTTCACGCTATATACCTTTGGAGCCTCCATGACCAATGCAGACTGTCAGCTATAGTGGAGGATCAGCAACAGTCCCATTAATAGGTTTACAAGATTTCGATCTCATTCATCACAGGGATACACCAATACCAATTAGTTAATACTAGTACTCCCTTTAGTTGCGTGCGCGCGAACTCACATCTACAACAGAGCGCAAACATATTTTCGCTCTGGTACAAGATTCCTCTTCTTAGTGCCAGTGCTCCTTCTAGCTGTACACGTGTGTGCTCATGCTACACACATGAAAATGAAGCGCACACCTGGTTTTTGACTTGAGAATCCTATCTACCGCTGTAGTTGAGCACATTTCAAAAGTTACGCGCCTCGAAAATGTTTGCTACGGAAGCCTTACTAAAATTAGAGAAAGCATTGATTGATTCATTAAAATGTCGTCTGATAAAAGGAAGGCTGTATGATGAATGGTACACGTCTGTAGTAGATATTGCGCGCCTTACTGACAATGGTGTCTGTACACAATCTGATGCTAACAAGCACTGGGCATATAATGATGGGCTATAAATAACTAAATTAATTTTTGTTTTTACATGTTTGATAATTTAAGGTCATGTTGATAATAAACAATTGATTGCAGTGGTTCCCAAATTAAGAAAGGTCGGGGGTTGATTTTAAGTGGGTCGCCGTAGATGTCACGCTTGATTTATCGAGGATATTCTAGGAGCTTTAATTAATTTCATCTTTTCTTTCATTTTACTCTATTTCGTTTTTTTTGTAAACATGTGGGATTGTAAGCCATGTGGGTTTCTAATCATGTGGGTTTCTAAAAATGTGTGTTTGTACAAACTGAGCAAGTTCATTGTAAAGGCTGCAAATCGCAAAAAAATAGTGAAAACCTCCGGATTTGGAATGTATTATTTGATCACTTATTGAACATCGATTGGTAGTATATTTATTTTATTTGTTAATTAAAAAAGTGTTTAGGTGAGTAAGGGGAGTTAAGCCAGGTGTTACCCAATGTTTTAAATCGAGGGGGAGTTAAGCCAGGCGTTACCCAATATTTTAGTCGAGGGGAGGGAGTTATGCCAAGCGTTACCCAATGTTTTGGTCGAGGAGGAGGGGTTAAGCCAGTCGTGTACCCAATGTTTTTAGTCGAGGGGGAGGGGATTAATGGGGCTAAAGGTGACAAGAGGTCAGAAATCATGAAAAAAAAGCGTTACGTCATAAGTAAGTCAAGTTCCCTTAGTTCAAATGGGCCATCGGGACAGATGAAGTGTAGAATTCATCTGTTTCTATAACCTCGGCATATGAAGGGGTCGTGTGATAAGCACAACGCCCAGACGCCTTAACTTCCTCAACTTAAACAGTCAGGTACCCATTTAAAGCTGGGTGGACTTGTAGGACGACGCGGAAAAATTTCCATGCTCCTCACCGAGGATCGAACCCAGGACTCTCAGGTCGACAGTCGAGTATCTACACCACTCGGTCATCCGTCCCATATTACGTCATAAGTGAACGGCCCATTAATTATGACTGAAAAAAAAATAATGCAGCCATTGATGGGTTTCCCCCCCCCTTTTTAATAGTGTGGCCCCGTGTCTCAGTGATGGCAATGTGTTCACCCTGCAGGTCATCAATGATTCTCACTTCAGCTGGTATAACGACCCTTTCACCACGACGACTCAATAACTATTCTTGACCTAATTGCACGCAATATTCATGCGCACGTGTGTGTGTGAGAGAGAGAGAGAGAGTAGTGTTTGTGTGTGAGTGTGCATATGAGTTTTGTTTGTCCGTGCGTGTTTGTGTGTGAGAGAGAGCAGTGCTAGCTGCTGGAAAGACCCTGCTGACCTCCTCCCACAAGCCAGCGACCCGTGAAGCACTGAGATGTTTATTTTTAGTTGCCATGACAACTTAATTACAGGTCACTCTGCGACATAAATAAATAAACCCACGCTCCCTCCTAACCCACCCCGACCTCTCCCTACAATTATCAGCATTTATATTTAAACTGTTCAATAAATGGGTGTGACCTGTTCGATCTGAGCGGTAGTAAACTATAAATAATTTTATAAGTAACGAAACCAATTTTTATGTTTTATAAGACGAGAAGGAAACATAAAATCTGCAGATATTTAGGAAAAACCTGCATTTTGTCAATAATCTTGTTTTAAATTTAATACCAAATTAGGTTACATGAAAAAATGTATCTTGATTATCTGTATCTGGAATATATGTATCTTGAATTTCTTGATTATATGGA
>JAGDYQ010000214.1:353700-469594 GCA_021962125.1 Bulinus truncatus
AAGATAAATTACTGTTAGATGAAGTACTGGAAGATGATGTACTGTAAGATGCAGTACTTTAAGACACAGTATGGTAAGATGAAGTACTGTAAGAAAAGTACTTGTTAGATAAAATACTGCAAGATGAAGTACTGTGAAATGAAGTACTGTAAGTATGTAGAACTGCTTAAGATAAATTACTGTAAGATAAAGATAAAATACTGCAAGATAAGTCATGAAACAGTGCTGTTAGGATAGACAAAGTAACTATTAGATAAAAGTACTATGAGATAAATTATGTGTGAATTAAGCACTGTAAAGAAAGTAATGTAAGATAAAGCATATTGTGAGATAAAGAACTGAAAGATAAAGAATTTTACATGAATCAAATAAAAAGTTAAAGCTTTTTTGAAGAAAAAAATAATATGTATTGTATATATATATATATATATATATATATATATATATATATATATATATATATATATATATATAAGCTGAGGTGTTTCAACAAAGCAATTTAATCGCGAATGTCTTTCTATTCAATTATTATCATGTCCATGTTAGGACGAAGTTTAATTTATTTATCCTGTTATCCTGTTATCGTCAACATATCTAGCTCCCCCCCCTCACGTGACTTTAGTCACCTATGTCCCCTTTAGTAACTCCTTGACCATTGCACCCTCGGTCAAAGTGAAGATGAAAAAAATGTACACTATAGATCTGTCCCATTAGTACTTAAAGAGATAAATCACACTGTTATCAAATAAAAGTGGCAAGAAATTATTTTTTTTTAATATGTGTGGTTTGTATGGTATGCGTTTGTTTGTTTGTTTGCTTCATTAGTGATGACCCGAGAGACGATCTGCATCTATAAATAGATGACCGTTGTTGTTGTTGATGTTTTCGTTTTTTTTTATTTTTATTTGAAACTTACGTGTTGCTGAATTAGAAGAGAGTGGTCTCAACAGGATACCAATTTAAAAAAAAAATTAATTCTTCAGAGAAAAAATAATGAGTGTAATTTAATGTTTTTATGGTATTATATTATGGTTTTTTGCGGAAGAATAAATTTTAACCGTTAATAATTAAAATTACATTAATTATGCTGAAATTGATTAACAATCCATTTGCATTTATGGTTGGCGGATGCCATTATTTCTTAAAGTCGTTTTTTTTATTAAATGTTTTTTTTTATAAATAAGAAATATAAATACTCTCCACCCCCCCCCCCATTTATAAAAAAAAACATCCTTCCGGCAGTTGGTGATACATTTTTTCCCACCAACTATACTTGCAGACGATATATAGACCGGAAGCAGTTTGCTTAGGTTTCATTACACTTAGAAAAAAAAATATTCTGCTCAAGCAAAAAATATTGTTCACAAAGAATATGTTTGCAATGGGAACAGGGGAAAAAAAAAGTTTCGTAAATTAGGTGTGGTGGGGGGGGGGGACGGGAAGCAGTGGCTAAGAGCCCAGGTGATATAAGCAGACGGATGGGTTTGTGTGGAGGCTAACGACCGAGCGAAACGAGGGGTGCACTCAAAGTGTGGGAAGCTTCTTTTTTAAGCAGACGACAAGAGTGTATTATAATAAAAAAGAGGATAAAAAAAAAACAACATAAAGACGAAGCAGACGACAATTGCCAGCAGACGACAATTGCACCACTGACAGGCTTATTCAAAAAAAAAAAAAGCATCTTTTCAGATTCAGGATTAGTCCCATCTTTACATGTTTGCCCCTGTGGTCATGGCGGTCACTCGATTCAATCTCGCCACTGCCAGGGGACGCAAATGGGGGTCTCCGGCGAGGTTGTGGGAATATGGACCGGCCCGGGCAATTATCGTGCTTGCCTGGGGTCAAGGGTTGCGATCGTTGCAGTGGTTAAGGTCAATAGGTGAGAGGAATGGGTGACTTCTCGTCCTCACCTGAACCGTTGGAGGAGCTGGTTACAGGGAAGACGGACACCCCCCCCCCCTTTTTTTTTCTTGGTCGTTGATGGCTATTGTCCTCGCGTGGACCCCAGAGTGACGTCTCAGTTAACGTTCTCATGGTATCACACAGCTGCACCCGTGAGTGTCAAGGGTAAGATAACTGTGTTGATGTCGTTGTTATGCTCTTATTTGCAGTAGTCGTACCTGTTTGTATACGTCAGTGCCAGTCAGTGGGTTTGTTTCGAAATATTTTTTCAATGTTTTTTTTTTGACGCTTAGATAAGATGGATATGTAGATGTGGATGTACCATTGGATAGACATATGGGTTGGAGCGGGGGGGGGGGGCAGATAGACAGACGGACATCAAGACAGATACATAAATACATAAGATACATAAATATAGATAGACAGACAGATAGACAGGCAGACAAACATACAGACATATAGATAGACAGACAGACAGACAAACAGACAAACAGATAGATAGATAGATAGATAGATAGATAGATAGATAGATAGATAGATAGATAGATAGATAGATAGATAGATAGATAGATAGATAGATAGATAGATAGATAGATAGATAGATAGATAGATAGATAGATAGATAGATAGATAGATAGATAGATAGATAGATAGATAGTGTACGTATTACTACTACTAGTTACCATCTATTAGTACCACCGCTGTAAGGCAGTTCCCTACTTCCCTACTACCCAGAGACTCAACATCATTTCATCTGAAACTAATCCTGCTTTGTTGTGAGTGGGGGCTCATCATTTGAATCCCTGCACAAAGACCTTACTGTCTGTTACCACGACCCCGTAGCCCCTTCACTGACCCCGGTCCATCTTTCCCCGCCCCCCATTGACAATCAGAAGCTGACCAAGGCTTTTACGCTAAGGCTGAAAATAGTAAACAAAAAAAGGAAGACTGTTAATAATTGGCAGAAAATACCAGTCCCAACAACTAGCCAGGCAATGTGGAGTCCGGTCTTTGTCCAGTTAAGACAAAATAATCCTACCTCCGGGGCCATGTGGGGGTGGGGTGAAGTGAGGGCGCCAGTCGCAACTTAAATCGACCGTGAATTTGTTTCTGAACATTTTAAACAAAAAAAAAAGTTTTAGGGCGCGGGGGAGAGGAGGGGCTGGGGGTTCAAGGGCGTTGTGACACGTTGCATTCGGTCCTGTACATTTTTTTTTGTTCAATCTTGCAGGCCACAGACTACGTCATTACAATAAAGGAAAAAAAAAAGATTTGTCGTGAGGATTCAGTCATGCGGATCGCCTCCTACCTCCCTGTGCCACCGCCACCCCTCCCTCCCCCCTTCATCCACATCTCCTCCTAACTTAACCCATGATCCCACCCCGGGGGGAGGGGGGATGGGACGACGACTACGCTATGTGTCCTGGTATGGTGGGTTATGAACGGTGAGGGGATGTGGAGAGGGGGAGGACCATGATGACGTCCCTCGTACCTTAACCAATGATCTGCCCCATGGTGGGCGGGGGGGGGGGGAGAGGGCTATGCTATGTGTCCTGGTATGGCGGGTTAATAACTGTGAGGGAAAGGGGGGTGTGGGTGGGGTTAGAGAGACCATGATGACGTCCCAGAGGGCATGTATGTAATCTGTGGGATCGCTGAAGCGTAAGATGGTTACTAAGTTACTGTTAGTACCTTACCGTGAACTTTTTGGGAAGTGACGAGACCAGTAAGCCACGACCAAAAAAAAAACAGTTTTTGATGCCCACCCACCCCCTTCCCCGTGTCCCAACTAACTACTGTTGACCTGGTTGCCTTCCTCCCTCAGGTGAATATATTCCTCCCCCCCCCACCCCTTCCCTTTCCTTAATGGGGCCCGCTTACCTCTTGCCATTACTTCTTCTCGATATGTGTGGGTGAGGGTGAGGGTGTGTGTGGGTGTGTTTGTGTGTGTGTGAGGGTGGGTGTGTGTGGGTGTGTGTGAGGGTGGGTGTGTGAGGGTGGGTGTGTGAGGGCGTGTGTGTGAGGGTGGGTGTGTTTGTGTGTGTGTGAGGGTGGGTGTGTGTGGGTGTGTGAGGGTGGGGTGTGAGGGTGGGTGTGTGAGGGTGTGTGTGGTGTGTGTGTGTGTGAGGGTGGGTGTGTGAGGGTGTGTGTGTTTGTGTGTGTGTGAGGGTGGGTGTGTGTGGGTGTGTGTGAGGGTGGGTGTGTGAGGGTGGGTGTGTGAGGGTGTGTGTGTTTGTGTGTGTGTGAGGGTGGGTGTGTGAGGGTGGGTGTGAGAGGTGTGTGTGAGGGTGGGGGTGTTTGTGTGTGTGTGTGAGGGTGGGTGTGATTGTGTGAGGGTGTGGGTGTGTGAGGGTGTGTGTGAGGGTGGGTGTGTTTGTGTGTATGTGAGGGTGGGTGTGTTTGTGTGTGTGAATGTGTGGGTGTGTGAGGGTGTGTGGGTGTATATGGTTGTGTGTGTGTGTATGTCTATTTTATCTTGCCTTTGAAAAAAAAGACGTGTAAGTCTTTTAAGTGTCATAAGAAAAGGTTGAAACATTTCAATAGTAGAGGTTCTTAAATTATGAACTTATATGGGAATGAAAACGAACCCCAAATAAAAACAACAACACAGATTGTGGTTAAATGTTGATCAGAAATATGTTTCCAATAGCCTGTCAATACAGACTCAGTGATCATTGCAGTTCGGGTGAAGGATGTGTATGGAGGGGGGGGGGGAAACGAAAGGGGAGTTAAACTGTCCCAATGGTGATCACAAGATGTCCATACAATCTAGAGCCGTCTAGATAGATAGATAGATAGATAGATAGATAGATAGACAGACAGACAGACAGACAGACAGACAGACAGACAGACAGACAGTAGTGTACCATAGAGTCTGTATGTTTCATTTAACACCAAATTCTTTGCATGACCAAGTGTCTAATTAGACGTAATCGTAGATTAAGATAGTTTTGTCTTTGGTTGCGATATTTGCCTTTGGGACAATCGACTCTGGGATATGACACGCTTGGATAAACAGCGTCTTGATACCACCACCACTGATATTTGCTGACGCTTGATTAATGACACTTGTCATTCTGACGCCAGACTGTACACATTCATAGTCAGTGGCGTAGACCTACCGGGGAGGTGCATCGTGGCGCCTGCAGTACGTGGCGGGGGGGAGAGAGAGTGGGGCGGCGGCATGCGGGGTGGGGGTGGTGGGAGATAGTTGATAAAATGCAAAGCCCGTGGGTTTGACGTGCGATCAAGTAAATGGGACAGTTCTTCACACCTTCCCAAGCAAACGTTCAATTAGTGACCGCTTGACCAGTTTACCTGTAGCGGGTGGCTGACCAAAAAAATGGAACACGACTGTCCAGAAAGACATCGGTAATCATGCGGTAGGTCTGTCTTTTAGAGAGAGAGAGAGAGAGAGAGAGAGAGAGAGAGAGGGGGGGGAAGGGAAGGGAATGAAAGAGATGAATATGAGGTATAGTAAAAATAAGACACGCACATTAAAAATAAAAATAACTTGGTAATTAAATGTGTACACCGGGAATGACAATCAAACAGCCCACGTGTTAAGAAGCTACGCTAGCCGAACTTGGCACGCCAGATATTATTCCCGGCATCCCCCCTCGCTCCCCCCCCCCCCCCAAAAAAAAACCGTTTGTTATTTATTAATATTCTCTTATATGTAAAAAAGATTTCATTTCATCCTAACACATACACATCAACTACTAAGTACCGGTAATGGACGGTCGTGGGGGGAAAGGAGTACGACTGTAGATCTGAGGGTCCAAGGTTCGATCTCTGGTCAGGACCAATGAATATTTCAGGTCATGTTGAAAGTTCACGCTATATCACCCGTGGTGCCTCCATGACCAATGCACTGTCGGCTATAGCGGAGGATCAACAACAGTCCCATTAATGGTTTACAAGATTTCATCTCATTCTTACAGGGACTACACGCAATACTTAGTTAGTACTAGTGCTCCCTTTAGTTGCGTGCGCGCGAACTCACATTACAACAGAGCGCAAACATATTTCGCTCTGTACAAAGATTCCTCTACTTAGTGCCAGTGCTCCTTCTAAGCTGTGCACATGTGTGCTCATGCACACACATGAAAATAAAGCGCACACCTGTTTTACTTGGTAATCCTATATACCGCTGTGTTGAGCACATTTCAAAAGTTACGCGCCTCGAAAATGTTTGCTACGAAAAGCCTTACTAAAATTAGAGAAAGCATTGATTGGTTCATTAAAATGTCGTCTGATAAAAGAAAAGCTGTATGATGAATGGTACACGTCTGTAGTAGATATTGCGCGCCTTACTGACAATGGTGTCTGTACACAATCTGATGCTAACAAGCACTGGGCTATAATGATGGGCTATAAATAACTAAATTAATTTTTGTTTTTACATGTTTGATAATTTAAGGTCATGTTGATAATAAACAATTGGTTGCAGTGGTTCCCAAATTAAGAAAGGTCGGGGGTTGATTTTAAGTGGGTCGCCGGAGATAGTCACGCTTGATTTATCGAGGATATTTAGGGGCTTTAATTAATTTCATCTTTTCTTTCATTTTACTCTATTTCGTTTTTTTTTGTAAACATGTGGGTTTGTAAACATGTGGGTTTCTAAACATGTGGGTTTCTAAACATGTGTGTTTGTACAAACTGAGCAAGTTTCATTGTGGGGGCTGCAAATCGCAAAAAAATATGAAAACCTCCGGATTATGGAATTATATTATTGAGCAGCTTATTGAACATCGATTGGTTGTATATTTATTTATTTGTTAAATTAAAAAAGTGAGGTGAGAAGGGGAGTTAAGCCAGGTGTTACCCAATGTTTTAGTCGAGGGGGGGAGTTAAGCCAGGCGTTACCCAATGTTTTAGTCGAGGGGGGAGGGAGTTAAGCCAGGCGTTACCCAATGTTTTGGTCGAGGGGGGAGGGAGTTAAGCCAGGCGTTACCCAATGTTTTAGTCGAGGGGGGAGGGGATTAATGGGGCTAAAGGTGACAAGAGGTCAGAAATCATGAAAAAAAAGCGTTACGTCATAAGTAAGTCAAGTTCCCTTAGTTCAAATGGGCCATCGGGACAGATGAAGTGTAGAATTCATCTGTTTCTATAACCTCGGCATATGAAGGGGTCGTGTGATAAGCACAACGCCCAGACGCCTTAACTTCCTCAACTTAAACAGTCAGGTACCCATTTAAAGCTGGGTGGACTTGTAGGACGACGCGGAAAAATTTCCATGCTCCTCACCGAGGATCGAACCCAGGACTCTCAGGTCGACAGTCGAGTATCTACACCACTCGGTCATCCGTCCCATATTACGTCATAAGTGAACGGCCCATTAATTATGACTGAAAAAAAAATAATGCAGCCATTGATGGGTTTCCCCCCCCCTTTTTAATAGTGTGGCCCCGTGTCTCAGTGATGGCAATGTGTTCACCCTGCAGGTCATCAATGATTCTCACTTCAGCTGGTATAACGACCCTTTCACCACGACGACTCAATAACTATTCTTGACCTAATTGCACGCAATATTCATGCGCACGTGTGTGTGTGAGAGAGAGAGAGAGAGTAGTGTTTGTGTGTGAGTGTGCATATGAGTTTTGTTTGTCCGTGCGTGTTTGTGTGTGAGAGAGAGCAGTGCTAGCTGCTGGAAAGACCCTGCTGACCTCCTCCCACAAGCCAGCGACCCGTGAAGCACTGAGATGTTTATTTTTAGTTGCCATGACAACTTAATTACAGGTCACTCTGCGACATAAATAAATAAACCCCGCTCCTCCTAACCCACCCCGACCTCTCCCTACAATTATCAGCATTTATATTTAAACTGTTCAATAAATGGGTGTGACCTGTTCGATCTGAGCGGTAGTAAACTATAAATAATTTTATAAGTAACGAAACCAATTTTTATGTTTTATAAGACGAGAAGGAAACATAAAATCTGCAGATATTTAGGAAAAACCTGCATTTTGTCAATAATCTTGTTTTAAATTTAATACCAAATTAGGTTACATAAAAAAATGTATCTTGATTATCTGTATCTGGAATATATGTATCTTGAATTTCTTGATTATATGGATTATCTGTATCTTGATTATCTGTATTATCTGCATCTTGATTATCTGTATCTTGATGATCTGTATCTTGATTATCTGTAACTTGATTATCCGTATCTTGATTATCTGTATCTTGAATATATGGATTATCTGTATCTTAATTATCTGTATTATCTGCATCTTGATTATCTGTATCTTAAAGATCTATATCTTGATGATCTGTATCTTGATGATCTGTATCTAGATGATCTGTATCTTGATATATGTATCTTGATATATGTATATTGATGATCTGTATCTGGATTATCTGTTTCTTATGTAAGACTCAGTAAAGTTAATCTTCAGCTCAAGTACTTCTAGTAGATTGATAGACGGGTTGCTCCAGACAACCGACAGTATCTATGTGTGAATGCGCCTGCATGCGTGCATGATCGAGTGTGTGTATGTGTCTGTGTGTGTTTACTTGTGTATGTCAGTGAACTAGAAAGACTTGACCGTCTTAATAGTCAAGTGGTCATCCAGGCTCATCGGTGTGTCTATGGGGCACCGCGACTCTTAAATAACAAACTTAAAAGAATCAGTCGGTAGGGGGGCCCTAAATGTCTACTTGCCCACATGGTCATGTGCCAAAGTGGGACCTTACTCTAAAGATGGCCTTGAAAAGGGATAAATTATATCCTCCTTTCGCCAGCCAGAATTGTTTTTTTTTTCCTCAATCGTATTAATTTAAAATCAAAATAAATAATTTACACAGTTATTGCACAATAATGATATTAATCGAAAATAGCAATAATTAATACATTAAAAATATTAAAATAAAAACTGATACTCGTATGAGAACTTCGTCGAATCTCGTTTCACCCACACGAATAAATACAAACCAATGATATCGACTTGGTTGTTCATCATTGCAATGTAAATTATACATTCTCTAAATCCCATCCTGCTGCTCGTGTACAGAGCCGGATTTACAATTTAAGGCTCACAAAAATTTGAGGCCCCATTTTGAAAAAAAAAGCAATTGCGTTTTTTATAATCTGTATATACTACTCAACATTTTGGGGGGGTCCTTATTTTGCGTGGGGCTCTCGGCCACGGCTTGGTCGGCCTATCTGTAAATCCGGCCCTGGTTGTGTAGACTTATTATTACTACTTATTACTATTACTACTTATTTATGACTGTGTAACTCTTTTATGCTTTTTCCAATGGACGCTTTCTTCGTGGTCTTCATTTCGACATATTAAGATATCTATCAAGGGGCATTAATCTCGATAGATTTTATGACATATTTTTTTTTTATTTTATAAATCATCTTGAGATTAACCTCCCTTTGTTCAGGCCTACATATCTGAATCTGTTATCTTCATGTAATGGCCAGAAATAACTAGATAGTTTGTTGGGGTGGAGGGGTGTGTGCAATGGAGGGGGGGGTCGGGAGGAAGGAGAAGGGCATTGGGAACTTTGGCCATATTTTCTTCACATCTTTACCTCATACCATTAATACCAACTAACCGTTTAGTATCTCCGTCACACACACACACACATAAAAGTTTACAACATATATCCCCACACACACCTTGACCTCATTACACAGGGAACTATTTTTGGTATTGAGGTCACGGTGGGTTGGTTGCACTGTCAGATCAGGTCACGTGACACACCCTCGAGTTCAAAGATCTCGAAAAAATAAAAAAAAAATAAAAAGGTTTTTCTTGCCTGATCGACAACTTCACCAACCGGCAATATCAATACCTACAGTACTAACATCATCATGAACGACAACAACATTTGCTGACGTGGCCTAATTGCCCCGAATCAGGCGGGTAAAAAAAATAATTATACACTAGCACTAGATATTGTGGTCGATGAAGTAATCTGACTATATAATACGTGTGAATAAGTGTTAATAGACCAATACGTTACAGTGAAGTAAATTGGCTATATCATGTGTGTGAATAAGTGTTAATAGACCAATACATTACAGTGAAGTAATTTGGCTATATAATGGGTGTGAATACATGCTAATAGACCAATACATTACAGTGAAGTAATTTGGCTATATAATGGGTGTGAATGCATGCTAATAGACCTATCCGTTACAGTGAAGTCATCTGACTACATAATACGTGTGAATAAGTGCTAATAGACCAATACGTTACAGTGAAGTAATTTGGCTATATCATCGGTGTGAATACATGCTAAAACAGCGCAAAAAAGCATATATATATATATATATATATATATATATATATATATATATATCACGAACTAAATAAAGCGTTTTAAATCAGAAGTTGGCCATGCTACTGTGGCTCTAAACTCTTCAAATAGTAAAGTAAGTAAAACTCCTTGGTGGCCATCATAGTAAATAAAATGTGTACGTAGTCCCGGCGTATTAGGGAATATAGTGCGTATAGTACAACTTGTGGCGTGGAGTGTTCAGGTGAGAGGTCCTGATCAAACTGCCAAATGGGCCTTAATTGACCCGCAGCCCGTAGGTTTATCTATGTCCACCCTGTCATAGACCCAAAAAAAAAAAGTAAAGTTCCCTTAGCCCTAACGGGCCATCGGGGTAGATGAAGTGTAGAATCCATCTGTTTCTTTAACCTCCTCATATGAGGAGATAGTGTGGTTAGCACAACGCCCAGCCGCCTTTACTTCCCCAACTTAAAGTCAGGTACCCATTTAAAGCTGGGTGGACTTGTCGGACGACTTTGCACCGAATTTCACCTGGGAAAATTCCATGGGCCTAACCGAGGATCGAACCCAGGACTCTCAGGTCGACAGACGAGTATCTACACCACTCGGCCATCCGTCCCACTCATAGCCCCAACCCTGGCCCACATGGGCGTATTCATGGGGGGCAAGGGCAAGGGGGGGCATTTGGCCCCTCCCTCTACATTTTGAAAAAATGTCATATAAGAGGGGGGCATTTGCTCCCCGTCCCCTTAAATTTAAAAAAAAATGTCATAAAGTTGTTATTTTGCTCCACCCCCTGGAAAATTTTTGCCCCCCCCCCCCTGGAAAAATTCCTAGCGACGCCCATGCCTGGCCCCTTATATCCACACAGCAATCCGACGTTGTCCTGTGACATACTGTAAAGCCCCGGTTCTCAACAAGCGATACGCGTACCCCCAACAGGGTTCCAGAAAGAGTCTGGAGAATGTCGCCAGTTTGCTTATGTGGGGGGGGGGTCATCGCCAAAATCACGCGCCCCAAGTACCGCATTGGAAAGGTAAGCGCATTTCCATTATGAGAATAAGTACATCATGTATTCACACGAACGTACGTGTTTAAGGGCAACCCGTGGCCATTACTGTCACACCTATTTGGGGTACAGTCAGGGGAAAGGTTGGGAACCTCTGCTGTAAAGCGTCTCATCACATTTTTTTTTGTGAATAAATAAGCATTACCAACACTTACTATGTCGACCTATGGTTGGCAGTGATTCAACGCATCTATGACAGTCTTTGATGGTTATTTCTGTACAGTCATAAGATAGTAACTCCGCCAAGGACGGTCCCCAAGCCCGGCTGAAAAAGGAGGAGGGTTGGGCGTGCGGCTAGCAACCCCACCCTGTTAAAAAACCCTTTGCTACAGAAACACGAACTAAAGAAAAAACAGATATTTCAGTCCTGGGAGAAGAAGGTTCTTCATCACGAAGACTCATGAAGCTTAGTTGTGGTGAAAGCCGAAAGGAAGCCACAAAGCCGACTACCCTTCTGACAACCAGGAAAACCACTATCGGCACATGGAATGCCAGGACCATGTATGAGTCAGGAAAGATGGCTCAGATAGCAGCAGAGATGGAGAGAAACAAACTGACCATTTTAGGCATTAGCGAGACAAGGTGGACACAAGCTGGACAGAGACGACTGTTATCAGGGGAGATGCTGCTGTACTCCGGACACGAAGAGAATGATGCACCACACACAGGGAGTTGGCCTCATGCTGTCCAAGAAAGCACAGGGGGCACTGATTGGATGGGAAGCACACGGTCCGAGGATCATTACTGCCTCCTTCCGTACCAAGAAGATCAAAACTAATATAGTCCAGTGTTATACACCAACAAACGACAGTGATGAAGACGACAAAGACCAGTTCTACAGCAGAATACATAAGATACTTGAGACCTTCCCTGGAAAAGATGTAACCATCCTCATGGGAGATTTCAATGCAAAGATTGGGTCCGAAAACACAGATTATGAGCAAGTCATGGGCACACATGCTCTGGGAACGATGAACGAGAATGGGGAGAGATTTGCAGATCTGTGTGCACTCAATAACATGGTCATAGGAGGGAGCATATTTCCCCATAAAAGAATCCACAAGAATACATGGATATCCCCGGATAAAGTGACAGAGAATCAGATAGACCATTTTTGCATTAACAGGAAATTTAGAAGATCCCTACAAGATGTAAAAGTGAGAAGAGGGGCGGATATAGCGTCTGATCACCATCTGGTTGTAGCGAAATTGAAACTGAAGCTGAAGAGATATGAGACAAGCACGGCAGACAGAAGAGTAAAGTACAACATTAACCTTCTGAAAGATCCTAAGATAAAAGAACAGTTCAACTTGGTGCTGAAGAACAAATATGAAGTGCTCCATGAACTGGTGGAAGAGGAATACAGTGTATCAAATGAGTGGCAGAAAGTGAAAGAGTCATTAAGATCAGCATGCCAAGAGGTACTGGGGCCAATGAAACACCATCAAAAAGCGTGGATCACAACTGATACCCTTAATAAGATAGAGGACAGGAGGAAGAAGAAAGCAACAGTCAACAACAGTAAAACTAGATCAGCTAAAGGCAAAGCTCAAGAAGAATACACGGAAGCACACAACAAAGTGAAGAGAAGTATTAGGAAGGACAAGAAAGACTGTGGATGGATTGGCAGCTGAAGCAGAACAGGCAGCTTTACAGTGGGGGAAACATGGGGAAAATGTTATATGACATAACAGACTTTCAGGAGGACCAACAAACCAGAAAGACCTCTCAAAGACAAGCAAGGGAAAGCTATTAATGAATTAGATCAGCAGTTGAATAGATGGGCTGAGCACTTTGAGGAACTCCTGAACAGACCAGCACCACTGAACCCCCTGTCATTGAACCAGTCACTTAAAAGATCTGCCAGTAATCAACTGTGACAAGCCAACCTAAGAGGAGATCAGAAAAGCCATCACTGATAAAAAATGGGACAGCAGCTGGACCAGATGACATCCCAGCAGAGGCACTGAAGGCAGACCTCAATACGACATTGGAGATGTTGTACCCACTCTTTGAAAGGATATGGGAGGAAGAAGACGTATCCAACAAACTGGAAGGAAGGATATCTCATCAAGCTTCCCAAAAAGGTGACCTTTAGCTGACTGCAACAACTACAGGGGCATCACATTGCTATCAGTAAGCAGGCAAAGTCTTCAACCGAGTCCTTTTGAGAGGATAAAAGGAACAGTCGACCCACAGCTGAGAGACGAACAGGCAGGTTTCCGTCAAAACAGGTCATGCACAGACCAGGATCGCAACGCTCCGCATCATAGTTGAGCAGTCCCTGGAGTGAAACTCGCCGCTATACATCAACTTTATTGACTTTGAGAAAAGCGTTCGACAGTATAGATCGAGAAATCCTCTGGAAACTTCTTCGACATTATGGTGTCCCCTTAAAAATAGTTAAACTGATCGAGAAATCATATGAGGGTATGTCCTGTAGAGTTATCCATGGAGGGTAGCTAACAGACAGCTTCCAGGTAACAATGAACAGGAGTCAGACAAGGATGCTTGCTTCCCCATTCCTTTCCTACTGGCTATAGACTGGATTATGAAGAAATCCACCAGGGAAAGAAGAAATGGAATCCAATGGACTTTGCTAAAACAGCTGAACGACCTGGACTTTGCAGATGACCTTGCTCTCCTTACACATAGCTATCAACAGATGCCAGAGGAAAACAATCTAGTGAATGCCACTGTAAAGGAGGTCGGCCTTGGTATACACATTAAAACAGATCCTGAAAATTAACTCCACCAGCACAAATGCAGTGACCCTAAACGGAAGTAAATTGGAGGAAGTAGAGTCCTTTACTTATTGGGTAGCATCATAGATCAGCAGGGTGGAACATATGCGATGTCAAAGCAAGGATCGGAAAAGCAAGAGCCGCCTTTATCCAGCTCAAGAACATCTGGAATTCCAAAGAGCTGTCTCTGAACACCAAATTCACTCTGTTCAATACCAATGTAAAGTCAGTCCTATTATATGGAGCTGAGACCTGGAGGATTACGAAGACCACCACTAAGAGAGTCCAGGCCTTTATCAACAGCTGCCTTAGGAAAGTTCTCTAAATACGATGGCCTAACACCATCACCAATGCCAGCCTCTTAGAACGAACCGGCCAAGCTTCAATAGAAGAGGAGATCAGGAAGAGAAGGTGGGGATGGATAGGCCACACATTACGAAAGCCGGCGAGCAACATCACTAGGCAAGCATTGAGTTGGAATCCTCAAGGAAAAAGAAAGAGAGGTCGGCCTAGAAACACCTGGAGGCGAGAATTTGAAGTGGACATCACCAGGATGGGGTTCAGCTGGAAGCAGCTGGAGAGAATGGCTCGGGATAGAAGTCGCTGGAGAACTTTAGTTGGTGGCCCATACCCCGATAGGAGTGACGGGCAATGATGATGATGATGATAAGTTAGTAGTTGTTTTTTTTTCTCCCCCAATAATCGCAGTTGTTTAACTCAACGTATGACGCAATCAAATAATGTGTACTCGTTTGAGAGTCGATACTAAAACCTTTAAATAAACGTTAAAAAAAAAAAGAAACAACAAATAACAGAAAATAAAAAAAAAGAATGAAATTAAGAAAAAAAAACTCTAAAAAAAACTCAAAGTTATAAACTGAGTTATCAAGACATTGTTAAGGAATTCATATCAAACTATGCAGATTTATGGAGGCCAAAAAAAAAACGTAAATAAAGTCAAACTTCGTAACTATCTGTTTCTGTATTGAGATTGTAACGTGCGGTAACCTTGAGTGATAATGAGTAGGCCTAAATGTTACACTAATAAAATATTGTTCAAAATTTTGGTAATAGGGTCAACAGTAATGCAACGTCTTCCTGATGACCGTAGCAGTGTCGTCCCGCCTCTGTGAGAACCAATGGGAAACCACCACGCTCCATGCTGACCCTTGCAGCAATGCAACGTATCTATGATGGTGAGCGTATTTGGGGTATCACCGAGTCTCTGTGAGAACCACTGTGAAACCATCATTCTCCATGCTGACCCTTGCAGCAATGCAACGTATCTATGATGAGCGTAGTTGGGGGTATCACCGAGTCTCTGTGAGAACCACTGTGAAACCATCACTCTCCATGCTGACCCTTGCAGCAATGCGACGTATCTATGATGAGCGTAGTTGGGGGTATCACCGATTCTCTGTGAGAACCACTGTGAAACCATCACTCTCCATGCTGACCTTTGCAGCAATGCAACGTATCTATGATGAGCGTAGTTGGGGGTATCACCGATTCTCTGTGAGAACCACTGTGAAACCATCACTCTCCGTGCTGACCTTTGCAGCAATGCAACGTATCTATGATGAGCGTAGTTGGGGGTATCACCGAGTGTCTGTGAGAACCACTGTGAAACCATCACTCTCCATGCTGACCCTTGCAGCAATGCAACGTATCTATGATGAGCGTAGTTGGGGGTATCACCGAGTCTCTGTGAGAACCACTGTGAAACCATCACGCTCCATGCTGACCCTTGCAGCAATGCAACGTATCTATGATGGTGAGCGTAGTTGGGGGTATCACCGAGCCTCTGTGAGAACCACTGGGGGGGGGGCACCATCGTGGAAACATTACAACCTAAAATTACCAGCTGCGGAACTGTTTGGTATTCAGTTACAAATTGATTAGATGAATTTGTAATACTCAATTAACCGGACCGTGACGTGTAGCATGAGCAACAACTGGTCTGCCAAGCTCACATGTGTTCGGGTCTCCATCAGTTTCAGTATTCTATGTGGCAATTGTAAACTAATCACATCGCTTAACTGAACCCACCGCTAATTTCAAGTACGGAAGTACGGCCATGGTTTAAACAAAAACTTTGGGTTACTTTTTTGATTCCCCATACCTCTTTCCCTGTCAGTTCAGAAAGGTTGCGGCTGAATTATGACACTTGACAGTCCACAGCTGTCAATATTATATTATTTTTTTTAAAGCGATATTTTTATTTTCTGTTTGTTTTAATGAAGTAGTTTGTTGTAGTTTGTTTGTTTAAGTACCTTATTTCCCTATGTATAAGCCACCCCTTTTTTCCAAAATTTTCAAGCCCAAAAAGTGTATGATGATGAGTGTATGAGTGATAATTATGAATCTGGAATTTTGTTTCTTTGTAAATTTTCTTCCTTTATAAATTGTTTCTCTAATGCAATATTTTTTTCAAAACTTCACAGTCCAAAAATGAGTGTGTGTGTGGGGGGGGGGAGCTATACAAAGGGGGTGTTTATACATGGGGAAATACGGTAATTTTGAAACAGAATAGTTATTAGTTATTAAATCTTCCCCTCTGCTTCATTGCTTTAAACACAACACATGGTGAACAAACATAATTTATATATCTATCGATTTATCTAATCGATCTATATGTCTATAGTTAACTAGCTAGCAAGCTAGTTTGTCTATCTATCTATCTATCTATCTATCTATCTATCTATCTATCTATCTATCTATCTATCTATCTATCTATCTATCTATCTATCTATCTATCTATCTATCTATCTAACTAGCTATCTGTCGGTCTGTGTGTCTCTCTATTTATTTAGCTATCTATCTGTCGATATGTGTGTCTGTCTGCCAGTCAGTGTATATGGCTATCTATCTATCTATCTATCTTTCTATATCTATCTATCTATCTGTCTGTCTATCTGTATCTTCTAAATGTTTATAAACAAACAACCCCATAATTACAGATACTAATGGTTTAACTATATCATTGGGCGAAATTGAGAATTTGGTTAATTTGACCCGTATCGTTTAGGACACACGTAGAATTAATCGTCTTATATACATAATGCTTTTGTAATCACTGATGCATTGGCCAATGATTAAAGTAAGCAGGTGCTGAGGGCATCAAGGGAAGAGAGGGCACCACACACGCTTTAAGTGGTGCTGAGGGCATCATAAACATGTAGTCGAAATTATCATTTCAACTATTAAATTCATTAACTTTACTAACTATTTAGTAAAACTAGTACGATGTAAATTGTAAAAAATGTAACTTTAGTGCATAGTGTTCACGTTTAGTTGATTTTCTACACATTTCAAACAAATTTAGGCGCGTCAGAGACAACGCAAACGTGTCGGTGCAAAACTCTGGGAGATGATGATACGACACATAAGGATATCGTAACGTTACTGAACAATAACAACTAATTTTATTGTTGTTATTATCATTATTAATGTAACAAACCCCCCATGTACTTCGTATGTTACAGTGAATACAAAATGGCAGTCGAGGAGGGGGGGAACATTGAAAAAGGAATTTGCACATTTGAATTAATGTATTTTATGATTCGGAGGTAGGGGTGGGGAAGGGGAAATAACGTTAATTGGTGTTTCGAGCATCAAGGGGAATTTAATTTGGAACTAATTATTATGACTATATTTGAAAGTTATTCTTTGTAGTCCAAAGTGTTTTGTTTGTTCTTTTTTTTTTGTATTTTAATTGTGGCATTGCTGACCACCATCGAAAACAATCAAACTGTCCAATTCTGCCATTGACTAACACAACTGAAAACAATCAAACTGTCCAATTCTGCCATTGACTAACACAACTGAAAACAATCAAACTGTCCAATTCTGCCATTTACTAACACAACTGAAAACAATCAAACTGTCCAATTCTGCCATTGACTAACACAACTGAAAACAATCAAACTGTCCAATTCTGCCATTGACTAACACAACTGAAAACAATCAAACTGCCCAATTCTGCTATTGACTACCACAACTGAAAACAATCAAACTGCCCCGTTGTGAGGCGTGGTACATTCATCGGGCAACACTGTAAATCTAAAAAATAACTCACCGTAGGAATTAAGACGTCACTCATTGTCATTTTAAAAAGCAATGTGCCCCCCCCCCCACCAACTCAGAATGACATGCGCCACCGGGCTTGTTGCTAGAGATCCGCCAATGTTGTATTCAGCAGATAACAGTTGGGGGTCAGCCGGTAACATACGCACACACATTCTCCCCCCTCCTCTCTCTCTCTCTCTCTCTCTCATACACACACACGCACAAACACAGCAGCCAACAAATACGTTGATTGTGGAGCAACAACAACTCACAAACAACATCTCCTTGGCGGCATCGTTCAATGACCTCTCATCCCCGGACTCATCCCTTCATCTGTCTCCTGCACCTTATTCCCTCTCCCCCCCCCTTCCCCACCCACCCACCGATCCTCATCGGTCAACTATGGTCTACAATACCACTGTTGAGAAATACCACTGTTGAGAAATACTGTGGTAAATGCGATGGTGGACGCAGTTTGTGGTGTGGTGGTGGTGGGGGATATGTCATCTCAGTTGAACCAATGCCCTCCTATTGTATGTAGAAGGCATTGGTCCGAACGGTCTCAGTGCGGTAACTAAAAATAATTTGTCTAACCCAGCGCGCGACGTCACGAGCCAGGCGCGAGAGCTTGACATACTTACATTTTAAGTAATTGGATCAAGGCCGAGACTGTTTGTTATGCAAAGAATTATCTTCTTTCTCTTTCTTTTATTATTAATATTTTCATTTTTATAAATTTTCTTGTTTATTTAAAGTCGTGCTACAGTTCAAACTATGGGTGGGCAACCTTTTTTTTTATTTCGCGGGCCGCATTGGGCTTGTAAATTTGGCCGGTGGGCCGCGCTAGGATCAGATGAATAAGGTGTTGAGTGTTGACATGAACTATTTTACGTTATTGTTAAACATCGTAACATCCAGTGGCGCAACCAGGGGGGACCAAATCATCAATACATATTTTACTATATAAACTGTCGTTTTTTTATATGTGAGCCCCCCCCCCCCAGCATTTTTTTCCTATATGTGAGCCCCCCCCCCCAGCATTTTTTGCTGGTTGCGCCCATGGTAACATCAATGGCTGGTTCTGTGCTTCACTCTAAAACGAGTGCCTGCGGCCAGAAGAAATGGTCGGCGGGCTGGATTTGGCCCGTGGGCATTAGTTTATCCATGGCTGGTTCAAACTATCTGGTCATAATATCATCCCCAACTCAACACAAACATAAAAGCCTATCTACAATCTATATCCCATTGAATGGCCACCAACGTATGACTGTACTCTTACCATGACGCCCATGTTTTTATGGATGTGACCAACTGATAGCGTTCGTCCAGTGGCGTTGCTAAAAAATGTTGAAAGGGATGTGTGTGGGTGTTGGAGGGTGGGGGGTAGAGCCGTAGCTAGCTATTGTTACGCGCTGTGCGAGTTTCATTTTAGGTGCCCTCTTCCTAATTTAAAATGTTCCCTTTAATTTTGTCGATATATGTGTGAGACAAAAGATAATTAATGTGCGCAAAATTGAAATTTGAAAGGAAACAAGACATAGAATTATATAGACAAACTAGACGAAACTATTGCGTGCGCTCACACACACACAAACACACACACACACACACACACAAACACACAGAGAATAGAGGCAACAGTGGTCAAATGAAAGCAACATGTCCACAAATTACTGAAAGATTTCTTTTTCCTAATTATTTTTGTTATAAAAATTAAATAATTGTAAACGCCACACCAGGCATCTAGTTGAGAATTTTTTTTTGGGGGGGGGGCAATCATGTTGTACAGGCCAGTGATATAAATCATGTTGTACAGGCCAGTGATATAAATCATGTTGTACAGGCCAGTGATATAAATCATGTTGTACAGGCCAGTGATATAAATCATGTTGTACAGGCCAGTGATATAAATCATGTTGTACAGGCCAGTGATATAAACCATGTTGTACAGGCCAGTGATATAAATCATGTTGTACAGGCCAGTGATATAAATCATGTTGTACAGGCCAGTGATATAAATCATGTTGTACAGGCCAGTGATATAAATCATGTTGTACAGGCCAGTGATATAAATCATGTTGTACAGGCCAGTGATATAAATCATGTTGTACAGGCCAGTGACATAAACCACGTTGTACAGGTCAATGACATAAACCACGTTGTACAGGCCAGTGATATAAACCACGTTGTACAGGCCAGTGATATAAATCATGTTGTACAGGCCAGTGATATAAATCATGTTGTACAGGCCAGTGATATAAATCATGTTGTACAGGCCAGTGATATAAATCATGTTGTACAGGCCAGTGATATAAATCATGTTGTACAGGCCAGTGATATAAATCATGTTGTACAGGCCAGTGATATAAATCATGTTGTACAGGCCAGTGATATAAATCATGTTGTACAGGCCAGTGATATAAATCATGTTGTACAGGCCAGTGATATAAATCATGTTGTACAGGCCAGTGATATAAACCATGTTGTACAGGCCAGTGATATAAATCATGTTGTACAGGCCAGTGATATAAACCATGTTGTACAGGCCAGTGATATAAATCATGTTGTACAGGCCAGTGACATAAATCATGGTGTACAGGCCAGTGACATAAACCACGTTGTACAGGTCAGTGACATAAACCACGTTGTACAGGCCAGTGACATAAATCATGGTGTACAGGCCAGTGACATAAACCACGTTGTACAGGTCAGTGACATAAACCACGTTGTACAGGCCAGTGATAAAGACCATGATCAAACAAATAAACTTATGATTAGGGTCATTAAGTGTATCAACAGCTATCCCCGTTCCTTTATCCTCCCTCCCTCCCCCCCCCCACCCACTCACCCCATTTACAGTGACCAGGTATTTATCTAATGAAGAATTCCATTTCCATTTGTTATGGCGAGTTTGTCATCCATCCCCACCCACTTCAAAACTTCCGTTTCATGCATTGTTTTTTTTTTATGAAGAGTTACCACCTTTGAATCACATACTCCCTCCCACACCCCCCCCCCCCATCCCGACCCATCTATAACATTAAACAACCAACAAGGGGGGGGGGGGTTCATTGGAAAAAAAAAAAGGAGTACAACAACAGAGTTCGGGGGGGGGGCAGCTGGCGAGCCGCATGGGTATCTTCGGGTATCTGTGTAGGTGTGTGTGTGTGTGTGTGTGCGTACGTGCGTGTGTCGGGCTTCGTCCACATGCCTGAATGGGCATTAATAAACAAGAAAGAAAGAAAAAAGGGAGCCCAACGCGAGCCATTTACTTCCGATGGTGAAATTGTTACTGAATATGACGGTCACCACATCTGCTGTTAGGCATGTGGACATTTTAAAAAAAATAAAAAAGGACCGGTGGAATGGAAGGGATGGAGGGAAGGGGGGGGTGGTGGTGGGTGGGGAGGGGGAGTTAGGAAGAGGATGGAGACTGGATGTGTTTTTTTTTTTTAAATATTAGACTGTCCATTATATGACATGCCACGCGACGCCAGGTGGCGCTTTTGAAATTTAAAACAACAAAAAAAACATGTTTCTAACAAGCATACTGCGTCCTATTTATCTTTTATTATTTTTTTTCCTGTTAAATTAATACGAGGGTGACCATCCGGGCTACTTTGAAGTAACACAATACTCTCCCAAGCAGTATTTGTTTAAAAATGAATTATTATGTTTCATGGAGCAATGTATTCTCAGATAGAAAATACCTGATGTCATTTTTTTTAAGCTTTATTTAGCTTGATTAGAAGACCATTATTATCTTACGATATTATTATGATTCCTATATTTATAGAACAACATATTTCGTTAATCGTTTCATTTTATCAATTGATTTTCTTTTTTTTAAAGTTCATGAACTTTTATTCGTGTCAAAACCTGATCCTTCTTTTTTAAAAAAAAAAATTGTCAATAACAAAATAACATGAAGCAGACGGTGTAAAACTTTCCCCTTGACACTCAAGATAGTAGGTTATGTCCCTTTCAGAACATGGCCTAATTTTTTTATTTTTTTACTTTTTTTTATTGTTTTAACAACTCCGCTGACAAACATTGCTTGTCATAGATTGCAAGTAAACCAGGTCAAGTAGACAGACACGCCGCCATGTGAATTTAATTCTGTGATCCCATGCTTTCTGGGTTTTTTATTATTATTATTATTATTATTATTGGGTTCAAATTTTCACGTCTAAGAATTCTTGTGTGTGTATGTTTAATCAGTTTAAGCAATGTTATTTTTTTGTTTCGTAGCCACAGGGGCGGATATAAGACGAAAAAAATAATGTCAGTTGGGGAAATTGTATAAGTATTCGTTAGCAAATCTTGATAGAAATAAACCAAAATAAAGTAGGATATGGTGATTAAGACTGGGAAGAACGCTGGCTCATGGCTCAAGAGGTATGGGTTTGATTCCCGGCTCTTACATGATTTATTATTAACTCTTCTAGAACTGTATATATATATATATATATATATATATATATATATATATATATATATATATGTGTGTGTGTGTTACCGGCAAAGTGTGAAATGCCGGCATTCTATAGAATGCCTAGGCAATGTATAGAATGCCTGGTGGTTTTAGGCAAAGTATACAATTTTTAAATTGTGCATACTTTTCCTAGGCATTCTATACAATGCCTAGGCATTGTATAGAATGACTAGTGTCGTTTAGGCAAATTATCAGAAAAGAACAACAAAAGCCTTTATTGATAAAAACGTATTTTAATATGGAATGAATGCAAAATAAAGCATATGATGTTCATACCGAAAAAAAACAACGACAGCAGAGTTGAGATTGAAGTATTTGCTTTAGCAGGTAAGACTTGATTCACACTTAGAATTGTACTGTACTTAATTTTCTTCTTTCACACAAAACACTTGGTATTTTGGTACTTTGATCTGTCATGTTCATATTTCACGAATTTGTGAAGAACTGATAAATAATAAAAAGATGTTGTTTCTGGTGAAAACAAGCAGAACATAACTGGAATGAGCTACTTATTGCAGCAGGGAAGACTAGAATGGCATTTTGAATTGCGTTTAATTTTCTTTTTCACACAAAGACACCTCACAGTCTGGCACTTTGTCTGGCATATACATCTGACGAATCCTGTAGACTGAGAAGTAGCAGCAGATCGGAGAGCTATTTCAAGGTCAGGAACGTCTTCCTCTTTTATTAAATCTTTTGCACATACGGTGAATTCTGATCTGGCATATAGTTGCTTCAAGATTCCAAGTGCAGTTCCAAGTCGGTAAAAGCCATCTTCTGTCATGCTCATAACAACTGCCAACAGATTTCATGAGTCTCCCCGCCCTTTGTCAACATTGGGAATTGGAACTCGCACAGTGGCTCCCAAAGGCGCAGGAGGAAATTTTTTGTCCGAATCCCAAGTAAGAGCATTGGCTCTTACTTTAGATAATTCATCGTAGAACCGTTGCTGCATGTCAACATGGCGTGATTCCTGTCCTGGCACTACATTTCCTTCCAACATGGTTACACAGTAATCGGCACTAGAACTATTCTCGTAACTCCCGTCGCTAACTAATGTCCGAATCCAGTCGTATTTATTTTCATAACGTCCCCACCTTAATTTCCCTAATTACGTCACAGTCTCCTTCAGAATAGTTCTCACCCAAGGAGCGCCCCCTGGTCGTCATTGTAGTCTCTCCAAAACTGTCCGTTGTCGCCTCCCGGTCTACTTCTAGATTCCTCACACATTTGCTGTTTACTACTCTATTGTTTTCTGACCACCTTGTCCTAAGTCGTCTGTCACCTTGTCAACCATTATTTGCATTACTCCCAGGCACGCCGAGAGGGGGTAGGGGGTCATTGCCAGGGGGCCCGCATCTGTAAGGGGGCCCGACCGCTACGACCATGTAAATTTTTTCACGACTCATTTGTTTAAATAGGGGCCCGCAATGATATTCTGCCCTGGGGCCATAGTTGGCTCTCGGCGCCTCTGATTACTCCTACTTCTGATATATCTTCTTATCTTACAACGTCGAATGGGATTGTCTGTCTCTAAATCTACTCAAGTTCCTAACAAGGCCAATTACATACTTTGCCGAACGGGAACTTGGGAGCAGTTCACGCGACCATTGCTAACACAGGTCAATGGTATAAATGATCAATGATTATCGGTCTATCAAGAGGACTAATAATTCTTTATTTTATGGGGCAAAACAAATAAACACACAAACTAACAAGCACACAAACACACAAACTTCCCTCTCTTATTAAAAAGCTGGGCTATTGTTTTGTTGTTCTAGAAATGATCAGAAACCTAAATCACTTGAAATCCTCTTACTGTAAAGTCTGTACTATACACTATGCTGTGACATCTGGTTAAAAAGTTCTTATGCATAGACTACAGGCCTCATTACATATTACGCATTAACGTGTGTCAATGTATTATTATTAGACGTGCGCACCATTGATTGCACCGCCAGAGGCGTAGCGAGGGAGACAAGGCAACTTGCGCCCGGGGCATTTTACCTTTTTAATACCTTTTTATCGCCCCCCATTCGAAAACCATATAATATTATATGTAAAATATACCATTTGGCGCCCCTGAACCTCGGCGCCCGGGGACATATGTACCCCCGCCCCCAGCTACGCCTCTGTGCACCGCTGTCCCTATTTATTCAACGGAAGCTCGTCATAAACAGCGGCGCATAAAATATATTTATATATCATATCTGTAAAACAAATGAATAAATATTTATTATAAATGAATACATATGTATTAGAGAGTGTTAAACGAGGTAATAAATTTTGTTATTGTTCTTTTTCACATCCAATCGCATCTAATTGACCTTTATTTTTTATTAATTTGACTGTATTTCGTTATAAGTAATATTCGTATTATTGTAACTTTTTTCCCCATCCCATCCCAAGGTACAAGGTTCCGTGATTATTTATATATCATATTGTTTGATGGTGTGTTGGGAGCTAACGAATGACCATTATATTTTTAAGACTGGACAGAGAGAAAGAGAGAGAGGGAGAAAGAGTGAAGGGGGTGGAGAGGGAGGGAGGGGGTAAAGATAGATGAGAGGGGGGGAGATAGAGAGAGGGGGGGAGGGAGGGGGAGAGAGATGTGAGTGTGAAATAGAGAGAGAGAGAGAGAAAGAGAGAGAGAGAGAATGTAATGCCCTAATGACATTGCAGGTATATCAACCAGAGATGCAATTGATATTGAGAAATCTCTCCAATTTTCTATAAAACCATTTAGGATAAATCTAAAACCAAGGGTCATTTCCACAATCGGCCGGTCCCAACCCTTCCAGCGGTCACGTGATCTAATAGTGCGTTGTTATTATTGCTCTAGTTTGGCACAATCCTCCCCTAATCTGTGTTTAGATGTTATATGTGTAGCATCTGTTGCTGATGGCTAGATGGATATTGAGAGATGGCTATCAGAATGAAAAGACAAGAAAAAAAAAAAAAGCAAACATCTGATTGGTTGGTTGTTGCGACATTCGACTCGCCTGATTGGTTGGTTGTTACGACATTCGACTCGCCTGATTGGTTGGTTGTTGCGGCATTCGACTCACCGATACGACTTTTACAATTTGTGTTTTTGTTTGGTAGTTGTTATTGGTTTTTTTTTTTTCAAATCTATATCTGAGTTGTGGTATATTTTGTTAAACTTCATCAAAACATGTTATTCAACAATATTGTTGTGGTGCTTTTGTCAAGGGCGCAGTTATCGTCAGTGGGACTTGGGCGCTTTTTGAGTGCCCCCCCACCCCTCATGCCCACAGTGTGTGGACCAGTCGGATAGCTCGCTGGCTATTGGCCTGAACCGGGGGGGGGGGGCAAACCTTTTTTTTTTTTTTGAGTGAGTCGTGGGTCACATTATGCCCGTAGATTTGACCTGCTGATGGTTTTTGGAGGGTGAAGGGGGGAGAGGCATGGGAGGATTGAGACGAAGTAATATTAATTGAAGGTAAAGGGTCATATGATAAAAAAAGGTTAGTGCTCTGAAACAAGTTTCCTGATTGCAGGCTCATGCGGCAGTTCCCCAGATGTTGAGTCCGAGTTTCATCTCACTCAGAGACCAGTCTCGGCTTGTTAAATTAATGGCAGAGTCAAAGAGAGAGTTCCCATAGAGAGTTCCAATAGAGAGTTACAAGAGAGAGTTCCAATAGTTCTAAGAGAGAGTTCCAATAGTTCCAAGAGAGAGTTACAAGAGAGAGTTCCAATAGTCCCAAAAGAGAGTTACAAGAGAGAGTTCCAATAGTTCCAAGAGAGAGTTACAAGAGAGAGTTCCAATAGTTCCAAGAGAGAGTTACAAGAGAGAGTTCCAATAGTTCCAAGAGAGAGTTACAAGAGAGAGTTCCAATAGTTCCAAGAGAGAGTTACAAGAGAGAGTTCCAATAGTTCCAAGAGAGAGTTACAAGAGAGAGTTCCAATAGTTCCAAGAGAGAGTTACAAGAGAGAGTTCCAATAGTTCCAAGAGAGAGTTACAAGAGAGAGTTCCAATAGTTCCAAGAGAGAGTTACAAGAGAGAGTTCCAATAGATCCAAGAGAGAGTTACAAGAGAGAGTTCCAATAGTTCCAAGAGAGAGTTACAAGAGAGAGTTCCAATAGTTCCAAGAGAGAGTTACAAGAGAGAGTTCCAATAGTTCCAAGAGAGAGTTACAAGAGAGAGTTCCAATAGTTCCAAGAGAGAGTTACAAGAGAGAGTTCCAATAGTTCCAAGAGAGAGTTACAAGAGAGAGTTCCAATAGTTCCAAGAGAGAGTTACAAGAGAGAGTTCCAATAGTTCCAAGAGAGAGCTCCGATAGTTCAAAGAGAGTTCCGAGAGAGAGAGAGAGAGAGAGAGAGAAAGAAAGAGTTCCTAGAGAGAGCTCAGAGAGAGTTCCAAGAAAGAGCTCAGATAGAGAGTTCCCAGAGAGCTCCGAGAGTAGAGTAGAGAGAGGGAGAGAGAGAGATAGAGAGAGATAGAGAGAGAGAGTTCCAAGGCAGAGCTCCAAGAGAGGGCGGTGAAAGGGAAGAACACAAAAAAAAACCTCCCTGTATCTCTTCCCATAAAATCTTCAGTACGACAGATGCCGCCCAATGGCTGGCTACAAAGTAATGCCCCCCAGTGCCGAACACAGCTCCCTCCAGTTACGCCATAGGGTATGTCCAGTTACGCCACAGGGTGTTGTCCAGTTACGCCACAAGGTATTGTTCAGTTACGCCACAAGGTACTGTCCAGTTACGCCACAGGGTGTTGTCCAGTTACGCCACAGGGTATTGTCCAGCTACGCCACAGAGTATTGTCCAGTTACGCCAGAGGGTTTTGTCCACTTACGCCACAGGGTATTGTCTAGCTAAGTTACGCAAAGTTTGTCTATGTTTTTAAAAATATTTTTTATTCATTTTTTTTTCAGTCAAATCAGTTTTCACAAAAGATAAAAGACCAAAAAAAACCATTAATCACATGTCAACATCCTAACTGTAGTTAATTTTTTTTTTAATTAAAGAATAAAATATTGATACACAAAAGTACATTCCTGTTTTTTTGGTGGTGTTTACACAGATTACTTCAGTCACGGTGTGTGTGTGTGTGGGGAGGGGGTCACGTGGGGTCAACCTGGACACATGTCAGGGGTCCCGAGCCTTTCCTTTGGGACCCCCCCCCCAATTGCTTTCCATAATATATAATCATATTACTAGGTAGATGATGAGGGCAGGACCGTATTGTCATAGACCATCAGCGAGCCCACAAGGAGGAAAGACTTCGTGCCCGCTAGTGGTCGAAAAGAATACCTTGTGGTGGCATTGTTCGCACAGACTCTGCAAAATAAGAAACATCAAACATCAAAATCTATTTTTACATAGTCTAAAACGAAAACAAAAAAACACAAACATGATAACTTGGGCATTGTTTAAATTTATTTATTGAAACTTTTATTAAGTTTTATTTTCGAAACTAAAAAATCAAAAGATTTCTTTTTTTTTTTAATCTGGCCATATGTTATAATGTAGGTCAAATATATTTTTAAAAAAAAACTAGACGAAACAGATGTAAATAGTGATAGTATATGGCATTGGTGGCGAACCTTTTTTTGGGCCGCTTGCCCAAAATTAAACGAAATAAATTCATTTAATTATACTATAGCAAGTGCCAACACTCCAATTAAAATTAAAGTGATATTTTAGTATTTTAGTCGCGTGCCGACTGATGAGGCTATGCGTGCCGACAGTGGCACGCGTGCCATAGGTTCGCCACCGCTGGTAAAGGGCCTAATTAGATGAAACAAACCATGAAGATAATATACCGAGGGCCGGCCGAATGGGTTTTACAGCATTTTTGTAACCTGACGTGCACCTTCATTGATCTATTTCAGACCCGCACATCTCAGGGGACGGTCCTTGAGTTCCTGACACTCATAGGTTTCCATTTTTTTTACTTTAAACCGAAAGTCTTAGCGAATGACGCTTAGAACTAAATAGCGGTGTTCTGATGTTTGAGATGATTTTTAAATTTAATTTGTGAAAGGTTTTTTTGATTTCGAAATCATTTAATTAAATATTATATGTTGTATACCTGACGGATAACATTGAATACTATGGTAGATAACTGCGTTATTTACCAATATTTGTTAGAGTATTCTTATTCTCTCCCTTTAAGTGTCGTGCTCGTGTTTAGAGCTTCCTACCTAAATAAAGCGCAGGTTCTGTAACTGACTCAAATGTAAGGCTCATACGCCATCACTTCCCTTTGCTGTTCATTGATTTATTATTTAAAATGCTTTTTAGTTTCTTAGTTTAAATTTTGGATTTCTTCCAGAGTATTTATGAAAAATGATGCCAGGATAAGAATTGGGTGCTCTATAGTCTATAGATAAAAAAACCTATGCATTAAGAGATAGTAAATTATATATATAACCAATAATTTATTTTATAACATTTCACATGTTTCATAAATCAACAAAACATTGCCCAATTTACGAGAGTTTGATAATTATGGCTAGAAACGATTTTTTTCTATTAATTATTTTCCCAACATGAAAAAGCCAATAATATAGAAATATAAACAGGGCCATTTGAACGTTTCTGGAAGGGGAGGGCATTAGCCTAAGTAGTTTTGAGGTCTATTGGCATAAACACTGTCTAAGCCACTGACATGGACTTATTGGGTCTGTTTGTACCTATACACCTGTGCAGTGAATCACCAAAAACATTATATGAAATTAAGACTAAACAATCGCTTGGTAAAAATTATAACAAAACAACGAGACAAGTGATTTCATAATGTTTACTTTTCATTAAAGTAAGTAATAAATAATGTGACAAAACATGTTTGTTTGTTTTTTTTTTCTCAGTGCTAAAATTACAAATCAAGATGAAAGAGAAAAAAAATGTCACACACCTTTGTGTAAAATTGGCAGCATATAAAAAGTACATAAAATAAAAAAAAAAAACAAAGTAAATAACCAACATAATAATAAATTTCAAAAAAGACACTACACATAAATCAGTGGTAAAGACTCTGAAATTATATTTTTTTAACCGAAAACTTTATTTATTTATTTATTTTTATTAGAAAACGTGATAGTAATATGGTACACTTAAACAAAAAAATTATATTAAAAAAAACAATAATTTTTTTATAAGTTATATACATTTAAAAAAAAAATTGTTAACTAAACATTTTCAACAAATTATTTTCACATCTACTACAGAAAAGTAAAACAAGCAGGTATTCATACTTGCGGTGTCAGTCCAATAATAATGGAAGAAATAGGGAAGAGTCATGCCAACATGAACATGTTTGCATCTGGCATGGCTAATCTCCCCTTACACTTCCACCTCACCATTAGCTTTAAGATTTCAAGAAAAATATAAGCAGAAAAATATACAAAGATTATAAACAGTACATAGTCAAATGAAGAGACGGAGATGAGTTGAGTCAATTAGATAGGTACCAAAAAAAACAAACAATACTGTTAATTTTCCAACATTAGAATATATTGACTGAAAAGTATTATTGAGTTTATTAATATTCTTCTAACACAACATTGCTCAACAAATATAATTCATAATAAAAAAAATAAAAAATTGTGCATTTTAAAAATAGTATCTAATATGGTGAAAAAAAACCAAAGCCATCCTGATATAACAGCGACAGTTCTAACAAAAGTTAATTTAAAAATTGGAGAAATCTCTTTGCACGAAAAATAATAAAATAAAAGTAACAAAAAAAAAGAGGATTATGGTGCTAAGTAATGTTTATGTCAATAATCAGCTATGCAAACATAAATTAATCAAAAGCAATATTATTAAGTTGGACGGCTGTGAATTATCAGCATGGCTTACGAGTGCATTCTGTCAAATATTGTACAAGTGACTGACAGCCATCAAAATTTCTTTATGTGATAACACAAATGTATAAAAAAAAAACGATTTTATTCAAAATGATCTTAAAAGTAGGCAATCACCGAAGCCAATGGGCAAAGCATTTCTATTATGCCATTAAAAACAGCCATCACCAAAAAGAGACCTAAACAATTAAAACAATAGGAATGGTTCATTAAAAACTACAACTAGTGTGTTTCGTTATCTCCCTTTTCTCATTGAATTAAAATGGTTGACAATTACATGCAGACTTATTCAGGTCATATCCTTTAATATTTTTAGTCTATTTCACCATTCTTTTTTTTTTTTTGCCTTAGCAGGCTTTCCAACTAGTTTCTCATAATTTAAATGCTAAAACTTATTACAAATAAAAACAATATGATGCTGAATCAATGCTGATACTCAGTACATAATTCATCTTAAGATTGCCAGCCCAAAAAAAATGCTCATATTTATTTCTAGCAATTGGCTGTTTTTTGGAAATGATGATGTCTTCACTGATATTCACTTACTTAAAAACCAGTATTAACTTAACTGGCAGCAGAAACCTTCATTTAATTATAATGTTTTGTTAAAATGTTATTTTTCTATAACTTATTATATTGTTAGCAATCCATTCCATTAATAATACTGAAAAAAAAAAAAAAGTAAATGACCAGTTACACTGTAAAAATATAATCATATTGCTTTACATCTTAACATACAATAGTAAATTATTGGACTTCACAAAAAAAAAATCATATGATCGCTAACAAATTATAATTTATAATGTCAATAAGGGTAAATTATGGTAAATAAAAATGCTTTTCTTTTAATAAATGTTTACACATATCAAAAGATAATTTTTTTTTCAAAAATGTATTATCACAGATAGTGAGTATAACTTGTCACACGACTATTAAGTAAAATAATTTATTTTTTTTTAAATACGTTTATTCAACACATCTTAACATTACACAAATAATAATTATTCATACATCTCAAGGGATTTTATTTTTCAACCATATCTGTTATAATATTTAACGACCAGTTTGTACACGTATCGGCTTCAAATATGGATGGGATAAAATTAAGTTGTGTGCTTAAATCCCTACCGGAACATCGTGTTCTAAGGGGGGTATTGTCAAATTGCAATAGAGAAACAATCACATAGAAATGCCATGACTATCAAACAATGTTAATGGTCTTTCTACTGAGCATTTATAAGACGGAGTTATTTACTGAGCATCTAGTAATAGTGGAATATATTTATACCTTAAAAGTTTGTTTTTCAAAATAATAGGCAAATTTAAAAAAAAAAAAAAAAGCCAATAAAACAAAGAAAGAAAAAGAAAAGAATATGAATAGACTTTGTAAAATGAATGTTTTGAAACCCTAAATAATTCAGCAGGTTCAAAAAAAAAATCAGTGCCAGCAATCAATACCAGTCAATCAATCAGCTGTAGGAGATTATCAACCAATTAGCTGTATGAAATGCCCAGAAGGAAAATTCTCAGAATAATAATAAATTGAGCAGCTTGATGATGCTAAATAAACAAATTTTTTTAAGGTTATGTTAAAGAAACATTCTTTCATGAAAAATCCCGCATTTGAATCATATTACTTTTGGAAAGTCATAAAATATTTTCTGACCATATAAAAACAAAATATTGCTAAACACTAAAACAGATTCAATTTTATAGTTGCTAATGCTAAGTATTCTTTTCGCAGCTAAAATTTAATCATTTACGTGATAAAACATTTTTTTAAAAAATGATTATACTGATTATTTTGACCATAATCTTACAGATTGGTAACTAAAGTCACTTGTAACACTATTTTGAAGATTTGGTTGTTGTTAGTTTTTTTTATTTCACTGAATAAAAAACAGTTCGATACAACCAATAAAATCTTTTTAAAAAAAATTTAAATGATACATTTATTTAAAAACCAATGATTAATCTGATCAACTATTTCGAAGTTGTTTTTTATATGACATATTTTATAACTTGTGTGTCTGCTAGCCTGTTGACAAAATAATAACATTTTACTTTCTTTTAGAGACAGCATGAAAAAAAAACAACTTTCTAGGAGACTAATTCTCTCTTGTTGACACTGGGAAAAAAATACCAGATTGAACCCAACGAAATGTCTATTTGCTTTGCTTTTAATTGTTTACACAGGGATTTTAAACTATAACATATCCCAGGGGGCAGATCAATAAAAATAAAATCATTAATGTCGTTGAAGTCTTAAACCACACCAACTTAAGCTGAGCTACCTACCAAGGTTAAAAATGTTTCTGCATGAGCAGTGCAAACATCTGGATAACAAAATCAATACTGCATTATAAAAGAGTGGACTTGTGTTTTTTTCACCAATGCTATTTACCACCCGGCCCGGCAATTAAGATTTTCATGAGAACATTTGGATACTTTCTCTATGTCAATTTAAGAATCTGTCAATGTAAATGAATACAGGTTTAAACTTTTAAAAATTCTGATTTATATATGTATTGAAACAAAAATAAAATATATGCGTTAAAAAAAATAACAATAATATTTTCTGTTTAATTTCTAAGTTAAACAGTGCAATTAAATGCTAAGGAAACAGCCTAAAATGTTTAAGTCACGTACAAAACAACTAAGATAATAATTGATGCTTTAAAATAATCAGCATGTTGTCAAGTTTGAAAAAATTGTCAATTTGAGAATTAAATAATGTGAAGTATTACCTGACCTTTACAAGAATTCGTCAACATTCAACAATGGGATATTCTTTGTCTTTTTTTTTAGTGCATAATATTTGATGGCAGAAAATTGAAATATATATGTTTACTGGGAAAAGCAAATGTTAACGTGCCAATTAGCATATTTTATGGCAGCATTCAAATACTGCTGAAGTGCTGACCAGGGTCAATAAATACATCTACCATTGCTATGGACACTATGGTAACATAAGTATGAAAGTAATGACTTAAAAAAAAATTTTAATAATTAAGCTAATTTTTAAAAAATGAATATTTTCCCTCTTCTGTAAAAAAAAAAAAAAATTTTTTTTTAAGTAAACAGTCAACAAAAAAAAAAGAAAAGTGGAGTAATTTTTTTTTTGTAAGATAAGATCATATTAATTCAATACAGGTCATACAATTAGCAGAAAACTGTGTTATAGGAAATGTCATATAATAAACAAATATGTTTCAAAAAAGAAAAATGTCAACATTAAAATGTAAGACACAAATTAAAAGATTTATCTAAGGGTGAAAAATAACATGTACCATCTATTCTAAAGTAACTTATATCACATTGTCCCATCTTATGAAACTTATTTCACATTGTACCAACTAATGAAACCTATGCCACATTTTGTCAAATTAATAAAAGAATGTGTGTGGGGGGAAAAAAATAGTGTTTTTCTTTCTCAGCCAAATTACTGGTCAATTCAACATTAATTCTGACCAACACATTTATCAATTTATTTCTGCTTAAAACTAGACCTATTTCCTAAAACTTCACATCAGTACATTATATAATATAAAATTGGTGATTTGATTTTAATTAATTAAGTGAAAGGAAATTTGAACATTAAAAAAAATTTGACTGAAAGAAAGATAAATGAAGTAAGCAAAAAGGAAGCGATGAAAAGACAGACTGAATATAATCAGCACCTTATTAGACATGTTTTTTCAATGTTATCTATTACTATATTCAATACATATATTGCTTACAACATAGTTTATATATTAAAGAAAATTGAAAAGAGTTTAATGATAATATTCTTTTGTGATTTAAAAAAAAATTTGGAAATAATAATTGTGCATAATTCTGTGAACTTCTGGGACTGATATTATAATACATTTCTTAAACCTTACTTTAACTAAACTAGTCAGCACTGCTCTCTCTCTCTTTCTCTCTCTCTCTTGCAGCTTTGAAGCGAAGTTTACTTATGGGACTGACAATCAAAATAAATACATTCAAAAATATTTTTCAACCTCACAAAACATGGTTTAAAAAAACAAAAACATTAAATTTTAACAATATGACAATGTTGGGGGGGGGGGGGGGGGGATTCGCAAAATCTTTTAAATATATATATATTGTGGGGAATGGAATATTCATGAAATGAGCATTTCAAGACAAACAAAAATTTTATTAACAGTGGCATGTGTCCAGCACTGGCCCATATAAATTTGTGACATTAACAGACAATGAGCATGGTTTATCACATTTGTTAAATACTAATTGTGCAATGGAAGCTAACATTTTTTTTTAATCAAAGAGTCTTCACACTTTACGCAAAAGAAAAACTCTTAAGTTTGTTTTTGCACATATTAAGTTCATTTTGTTCATATTCAAATTTTAATGCTACATTCTTTCACTACTTTTGCTTTGTTTCATTTCATTCCAATTGGTTTTGATAACATAAATATTTAATTCAGATTTAGTTTATATTTTTAAGCACACAATGTTGAAGACTTCTAAAAAAAAAATAACCAGGAAATTTTGACACCAGTAGAATCTATTAGACTATATTTTGCTTACAACCTTTGTAAAACTATTGCTCATGGTTGGCATAAAATGGAAACCCTATCACATTAGGAGTACAACATTTGCAGAACATCAACAAACAATGGGGAACAAACTCTTGTCAGGCTACAGCATGAGGGAGGTAACCTTGTATCACAAATCAGCTCTAATCCAGGAGCGAATATTTATAAATATATTTATTATATGATCTGTCAAATTCCACAAAATCTCACTAAAATGTCAAGAAAAATTAAATTCTTTTTTTTTCACAATATAGTGCATGTTCTAGACTGAGGTTTGCTTCCAACCGACTTTGAATTGTGGGTAACTGTTATCTGTTTTGTTCGCCTCTTCTCAATGACTGAGTTCGAGTTTGACTCTCGTTTGTCAATGACAGGATCAACTGTCGACTCCAGCAGCCCCGAATTTTTCTTCTGGACTCTGTGCAAGACTATTCTGTAAGTTCCAGTGATGCTACTTCTGGAGTCCCTGATGCTGGCCTGCTTCAGATGCTCATCAGTTATCCCTAGATTACCAAGTATCATCCGAGCCTCTCGCTCTTCCTCATTTATCACAGCAGGGTCAAGACTTGGATTTAAATTATAGGGGTCTAGTGGCCCTGGAAATTCCTGGTTTTCTAGCCACTCACTCCTTTTAATTTCGGCTATTGTAAACCTGTCCTGTGGAATGTGCTTCAAAATGCTGCGTATAAGAAAAACACACCTGTCTGACACGTATGATGGCACACTGTAACTCCCTTCGAGAATACACTTTTTCAACTTCGCCACAGTCTCTGCTCTGAACGGCATCAGCCCGGTCACAATGAAATACAACAGAATGCCCAACGCCCAAATATCCACAAATACGCCAAAATAGTGTTCATCCTTGAACAGCTCGGGAGCAGCATAAGGAGGGGAGCCACAAAAAGTGTTCAACATCTCACTGGTGCGAGCAACTGTGCTGAATCCAAAATCTCCAACTTTAATCCACTTGGAGTTTGCATAGAAAACATTTTCGGCCTTTAGGTCCCTATGGATGATGTTGTTGTCATGCTGAAATGAAAAAAATATTTATATGATTTACATGATTAGCTCAGTCATAATGAATGGAACAATTTTCCCTGAATTTTTAATTCACTTTTAAAGCTTAAATTAAAATATATATATTTGTAACACTATATTTTTGTATATAATGTTGATGTAATGCTGCTCCAATGGATTGTTGATGTAATGCTGCTCCAAGGTAACACTGTGTGTTCCTCACTGCTGCTTCAGATACTTATACTGGTTTTATGTAGCTGCCGATATTATAACTGGTTTATAAACTTAAGTAGCGTTCAGTCTCAGTGCACTCTCAAACAACACACCAATCAATGAGGCAAAGTTCCACGATTCAATTATATTTATTAAACAATAAGAAAACATATGTAGTCTGAACTTGTTGCAGCAGTATTCACAAAAATGCTTCGTACACAATATAACACGTAGTATTCCAGGTTCCCGAAGGAATTATCTGGCAATACTTTGACACTTAGTATCCTGTGTCCCCGAAAGGATTATACAGAGATATTTCAATAAAATAGACTTTGACTGTGTACTGTAAAACTCAATAACTTGTGCCTCTATTATTTCTCCACTAACTTCTCCTCTAACTATCTCTACAACTGGTGTCCTGATGTCTCTAACGTCGGTCTGTATCTCATAGGTCTGACGAAATTTCAGTTAGCTCACATATTTATGTGATTGTGAATTATCATGTGCCCCAAACGCCCAGAACTTCTGATTGGCTCCCTAACACCCTTTCTAACTCATCTACATATTAATGACTCTTATTCCAGCCTAGCGATTGGTGCGGCTATAAACTCACTCTGGTCTAGTATTCCTTTGTCTGCCTAATTACATCTTATCACGTACATCCGGTGTTATCGACGTTCATTGACAGATTTATTCCACCCAAAACAAAGATAACACGCTGGAATTCTAATTATCAAAATCTCTGCCTGTGTCCTTGGCCCATGAACTTTCAATGTTGACCACCCAACTAAACAGCGGTTCAAAATTGTATGGATCTGTCTAAAGCTATTGTTACAATATTTTTATCGAATTTTAAAACTAAAGCTATGTTTTTCATCAGCTGTAGATAATTTAATAGAGCTAAAAGGTTAGTTAGAATGTAGCCTACATTTATCTTGTAAATTCTGTCAATTAAATTCTATCAATTAAACTGTAATGTATAGGCAGTATAGCTTACAGTTAAAAATTTTATGTTATTTTTAACATTCATTGCTACAATATATGCAACATGCTCATATGTTTTTAAAATTAATTATAAATACAGTAATTAGAAATCTATTAAGAAAAAAAAATAAACCAGTTTTATATCTGACATTATTTAGTGTCATTTGATTTATAAACCATATTACAAAGGCATGCAGTTCTAATCAAATATGTAACAAATCTAACAATATAATCCTGTCACATGTAGGGAGGGGTGGGGGAGAAAAAAACAAGCAATTAAGCCTGTTCCATTCTGGACACAGGTCGTGTTAGCGCATTTTCGTGTTATGTATCAGTACGTTTGTTAGCTTTCAGTAAATATTTGTAAATTTTGGAAATGTTTTTAAATTCAATTGTGTAATGCATATATCTGTAAAAAAAATTATAAAGACGTTTCTTTATATTTGAAAAAAAATTATTGTCTCTTAAATCTAACTACAAGTGGTTTGTGGTTACTGAAATAGGACTCATAATTGAAAACATTCTAAATTATAGTCATTTAATCATCCGAAAACTCCGTCAATTGTTGCATAGCTCTGATACTTTCAATTAAACTCAGAACACAAGCTTACTATTTCATTTGATGAGTTTCTTAATAAATCTTGGTGAAACTACGTGCTGCAGTATTTCGCACCAAATGAATGGGTTATTGAACGTACAAGGTGTATATATAATATATAAGCCCCTTAGGAGCCCTGAAGCCCGGCCCTCAGAGGTCCTATCGCGAAATGAACTTATGATGTACACATGGCACGCCAAGACCTACAAAATGATATATACATCATGGGTCTAGGACTTGTAGTTGCTGAGATATAGCGCTCCTTTATTAATATAGCTTATATAGTAAAAAACGGTACTAAGGCCCCTTTTACGGCCCTGAGAGGTCAGATCGCGAAATGGAAAAAAGGCATTTCTTGGCAGGCCAAGACCTACAAAATGATATATACATCATGGGTCTAGGACTTATGGTTGTTGAGATCTAGGGTGATGACAGACAGACAGACAGACAAAACGGGGACAATAGAGCATTTTTTTTTCGAAAATGCTCTAAAAATCAAAAAAAAAAAGATCAATAATTTACCATGTGCTCCACAGCGGACACCAACTGAGCAAATATACATTTGGCATCTGCCTCCGGAAGTCGCCCTTCGTTAGATATTTTAGTGAAGAGCTCCCCTCCCCCAGCGTACTCCATGATGATGTGCAGCTTGGCCAGGGTCTCCACCACTTCGTACAGCCGGATGATGTTCGGATGGTGGAGCCGCTCCATGGATGTGATCTCCCGTGACAAAAGCCGTTGGGTCTTTTGATCCAGTTTGGTCTTATCCAGTATTTTGATGGCGACTTTTTCTGTGGGGGGGGGGGTAAAAAAAACCAATTTTTAGTTTTATTTGTTTTGATTTTCAAAAAAAAAGTTAAAAAAAAAAGAAGAAAAAAAAATGAATTTTACTGATAAGTATAGTATTAGTATAGCACTAATTGATTTGCAACGGTGGACTACAACACTATTCTAACGACATTTTGTATTTCATATACAATTTATTAAAGTCAGTCAAAGTAAAATGAGATTCTGTACGAAGGACTAAATATTAAAAAAAAATATCTTCTAAATAACATGATGAATTAAAAAAAAATCATATCTGATATCTATTGATAGTCGTATGGATCTGTTGTGATATCTGATATCTATTGATAGTCGTATGGATCCGTTGTGACTTTTTGTGTTGTGGTTTAGGTTTACTTTGTGAGTTGATGCAAAGTGTGAACTGTTTATAGCGAACTATGTGGTCATGTTTTGAAAATGTTAGTGATGTCTAAACAGTTCGTGATAAGTGTTAGCCTGATGGTTGTTGCATGGAGCCAGCTCTAATGTCTGCCGGTACCAGGAGCCAGCTCTAATGTCTGCCGGTACCTGGAGCCAGCTCTAATGTCTGCCGGTACCAGGAGCCAGCTCTAATATCTGCCGGTACCAGGAGCCAGCTCTAATGTCTGCCGGTACCAGGAGCCAGCTCTAATGTCTGCCGGTACCAGGAGCCAGCTCTAATGTCTGCCGGTACCAGGAGCCAGCTCTAATGTCTGCCGGTACCAGGAGCCAGCTCTAATGTCTGCCGGTACCAGGAGCCAGCTCTAATGTCTGCCGGTATCTGGAGCCAGCTCTATGTCTGCCGGTACCAGGAGCCAGCTCTAATGTCTGCCGTTGAGGCACAAAAGAGATTGGGTTAAAAGGCCGTCTACTTATTACTCAACGCCCCGGGGGGGGTCCACAACAGAACTACAGTCAGGGGCGTAACTAGGTGTTGGTCGAGACGGCGGCCCAAAAAACTAAATTTCGCCGACGACCACGGACGGAAATTCTCACTACCATAGTAGTTTCTTAGCCACGGAAATGAAGCGACAAGTTTTAGACATCATCCCGGGCCCTGCCCCCACTAACCCTTGGTACGCCACTGACTGCACCCTCAACACAGGGACGTCTTCTTAGTGTACGGCGTTCGATGTTTCATATGACGTAAATACAAACAACTAAAGCGTAAAATTTATTTTTAAAAAATGGAAATAAATTTTTACATTTCTTGTCGATTCTTACCCTCTTTGGTGGGTTTCTTAATGAGTTTCGGCCAGTTTTGGTTTAAAAACATCTGGTTACACCTGCAAGTTGTGACAAGTGCGTTCAGTAAGAATTGGATTTTTTCCCTTTTATTAAATATTTAATTGACTTATTGAAAGTACAAACCACGTCTGATAGCGCTATGAGTCTTTTTTACGTGTTTTTGTTTTTATGTGTTTTTTTTTTTTTTTGTATTTTTTAAATGTGTTTTTTATGTGTTTTTTTCATGTATATGACATAACACACTGAAAACTTAAAAAAAAAAAAAGAGGAAAGAAACGCCCAGCGAATTGGTTTGGGTGGTGGATTGGGGAATGGAAGGAGGGGAGGGAGAGGGGGGTAGAAGGAGAGATATGGTGGTAATAGAGATATAAAAATGTTTTTTCAATAGCAGAGATGTCCCAAGCAGTGCTCGATTTAAGAGAAAAAAAACAGTGCCGGGGATGAAAAGGAATTTCGGCAGACCCGGGGATAAATGTCTGTGATTTCATCCCCCGGCAGGGATATATTAGCTAAAGCAGAGCCGGGTATGACAGGTCTCAGTGCCGGGGATCTCCCCGGCGGTAAATCGAGCCTTGGGACTCCCAAGTACTTCCCATGCAAGTACAAGTACACACGTTTTTTTTAAAATTGCAAGTAAGACCCCTGGGTATAAAAATGCCCCAAGGTGCAAGTATATGTACCCAAGATGCAAGTATATGAGCCCAAGGTGCAAGTATGAGTACAAGTAGGCCCACTGCCCTACTCCCAAAATGTTCTCGAGTAGTAATCGATTAGGCTACTTGGGAAAACAAGTACCAAGAACTCCAATCCCTTAACACATGATTATGTAAACTGAAATGTCACAGACAAATGATAGCCAAGAGTGAATCGAATCTTCCACTTAAAATCTGCTGCCACTCGTTACTGTTTCAAAACGTACTTTATAAATGACCTTTCATAATGATCATCTTATGTCATCGAGGTCGTTGATATTTAAACCACTTACTTCCCCTTTGCTTCACCGACCTATGTAACAACAAAAAAAAAAATAAACACCTTTTTATTTTTTCTCTCAATGGATTTTTTTTTGTTTGCGTGACCGGACGTAAACATTCTGGCTGGTTTACGTCTGGTGGAGGGGGGGGGGGCATTTAACGCTGGCGCAACGTTCGATCTTTTCCATCATCAGACGGGCTAAATATTTCCTGACCTCTCTCACCGCAGACGTCAATAATGACATTACTTATACGTTAGAAACCGTTAGACGGGCTGGTTATGGAAGGGAACGTGTGTGGCGGTGGGGCACTACGGCAGTACCGAGGTACAATGGAAAGGGGTGGGGGTAGGGGGGTGGGGTAGGGCACATCATTGGCGCAATCTTGTTTGGAAACCGCCGCTAAAACATCACGGTGTAGAGAGGTCTAGAATATGGACAGACCCTCGGGCGCTACTTGTATTTGTCTGGAAGGTATGGAGTTTTTCTTAGAACTTGAAGCAGACGTCACCTAAAACGGGGATTCCCAATTTGATGTTTGTTTTTTTTTTTTTTTGGGGGGGGGGGGGGTCACAACTTTTCATTATTATTTAATCGAGAATATGTGTGTGGAAAATAAAGTAAAAATCTTTTTTTTTTTCAATCGAATAATTCGCACTTTAAGAACTACACAGTAAGAACTACACTGTATGAACTACACTATAAGAACTACACTGTAAGAACTACACTGTATGAACTACACTGTATGAACTACACTGTATGAACTACACTATAAGAACTACACTGTATGAACTACACTGTATGAACTACACTATAAGAACTACACTGTATGAACTACACTGTATGAACTACACTATAAGAACTACACTATAAGAACTACACTGTATGAACTACACTGTATGAACTACACAGTAAGAACTACACTGTATGAACTACACTGTATGAACTACACTATAAGAACTACACTGTATGAACTACACTGTATGAACTACACTATAAGAACTACACTGTATGAACTACACTGTATGAACTACACTGTGATAGAGTTCCACGGATAATGTTGTGGCATTCCTCCAACTGTGCAGTACTTAATTGACTGAGATGTTTTTTTTTTTCTTTTATGCTTGTTTTCGTTTACAGTAGGGTCCGCATAAAACCGAAACATGTTCACATAAATAAATCTACTAGGATCGTAAACGGTTTGGAAAGGGGGGGTAGGATAGATAGACAGACCGACAGACATACAGGCAGTCAAAAAGACGGACAGACGGATGGTTAGAATGACAGGCAGGCAGTAGGACAGACGGACAGACAGACTTACTAAGACGGATAAATATTTTAAAAAACTGGGATCGATCCTGCCTACTATGGTATCGATCCTCCATGCAATGGTATCGAATATTGTGTTCAGCCAAACATCACGTGACACGTTTACTACTGTAATTTAGACTTGCCTGTCAGCTGTACATATCAGACGACAGCTTCATGCTATCCGCTTTAATAACCCCGCGTCCACAATAGAGCTATTCGACGGGTGATAAGGTTAAAAACTAAGGACAGCACAACTCCGTAATCACCGGAGTGAAGTAGCACAGGCTCCATACCATTTGCTCAGGACTACGGCAGAACGTGGCTAAACTCTAAAGATACCAAACAAACTGTAGTTAAATGTTGCAACACTGACAATCACTAACATACATAAGAACTAAACTGGAGTTAAATGCTCCAACACTGACAATCACTGACATACATAAGAACTAGACCGTTTAAATCTCGAGCTTCCTGTCTGAGCAAGTAAAATAAATCAGAGTTTGAATGAGACAGGCGTGTTGTTAATGTAACAACAACATAAGCTGGTAATTTTTACTGAGGTTACTCGATTCTGCGTGTTTCATTATGTATCCGAGACACGGGGAAAATTGCGGCCCGCGGTTCAAAAGCTCTGCCGACCACCTGATCTATCCGCTCCGCATCATCGGATTAATCCATTATTGATTCAAATAACATAGGTCATTTACAGCTTTGAATTTCCCTTTTACTCTTGTTATTCCTCATTTTATCAAGTTGTGCCTAACTCGAATTTTTGTATATGAGCTGTGGTCGCAGGCCAGTATTTTATACAAAGAAAAAAATGGGGTAATGCATACAACGGATTCAGAATCCCTGCCTTACACTGGTGTGGTGTTAGATGATAAACGGATTAAGAACCCCAGCCTTACACTGGTGTGGTGTTAGATGATAAGCTAATAATGAGAGAAATGTTTCCCGTGGCCGAGGAGTTATTACACTTTCCATGGGAGCAAATAAACCTGCATAAATCGATCCAGTTGTTTCTTTGTTGTTGTTTTTTTTACAAATTTCATGCTTGACATCAATTGTGTGTATGTGTGTGTGTAGTGTGTGTGTGTAGTGTGTGTGTGTGTGTGTCTTTGTAAGCGTGTGGGTTGTTGAAACCTTAGCTCGTACATAGAATGCCCTCAATGTTTAAATGATTAAAAATCTGGCATAATCTTTCTATATGACCAAAAATCTGGCATAATGTCTCTATATGAATTAAAAATCTAGCATAATGTTTCTGATTGAATTAAAAATCTGGCATATTGTTTCTATATGAATTCTGCATGTTTTAGATCGGTGAGATATTATTGTATCACCGGGGGGGGGGGGGGGTGCGAAAAAAAAAAAGAAACGTGAAAAATAATTTCCAACAAGGGTTATATTGTTGCCAAGACAACATCTTGACATGGAAACAAACAAACTAAAAAAAATGGCAACGGCTCAATTATCACCGAACTAGACAGAAAGACTACCAGAGCAGCGGAAGTTAAGTAAGTAAAGTTCCCTTAACCCTAACGGGCCATCGGGTCAGATGAAGTGTAGAATATATCTGTTTCTATAACATCGGCATATGAAAGGGGTTGTGTGGTTAGCACAACGCCCAGCCGCCTTTATTTCCCCAACTTAAAGTCAGGTACCCATTTTAAAGCTGGGTGGACTTGTGGGACGACTTTGAAACACATTTCACCTGGAAAAATTTCACATGGTTCTCACCGAGGATCGAACCCAGGACTCTCAGGTCGACAGTCGAATATCTACACCACTCGGCCACTCGTCCCACTGGAAGTTAAGTGCTGAGCCAGAAATGGAGGCCTTATGAGCCTGATTGCCCGCACACCCCCCTCCCCCATATTCCAGATACTGCTATTGTTAGAAAACGTTTACATCTGAATCTGGTATCGGACTTAAAGGTTTTTTTCGGGTAGGTAGGCCAACGCTCCGCCCACCTGTCAGGTGGTAGTGGTGATTGTGGGGTTTGAATCCTGCCAGAAGATACAGTCATTCGTTGTCTGTCGCACTCCTAGATTGTGGATGGAAGTGGTTGGAAAAATAACAGCTCAAACTGATCCAAGAATGTTCAACAGTTATATATATAGGCTTTAGGGATTAACATTTACGCCATACATCTATCAGCCAACGAATCTTAAACAAAAACTCAAACCATTGAAACATTTCATTTGGTCAGTGTTTGCATACCTAGGGTTAAGGGGGAAAAGGAACCTGTTAAAGCCTGACAGAAACACCATATGACCTAGCACAGGAGGAACCATGGTCAGCATGGTCATTAAGGTGCCTCTTGTGCCTGGCTATCCTGGTCTACGGGGAAAAGATCATCGGGTTTCTCCTAGTCAGGAAAAAAAAACTTTTGCGACGGTGGTGGTACTGTGGTCAGGGAGGACTATCCAAGACTATAGTATTCACAGCTATGGGTGATGGATGTGGTCGGAACATTATATCCACCCCCCTCTGTCCGAGTGGCGGGAAAAAAAACCTTGCCTTGTCGTTCTAGCCGATCAGCAGTACACACCCACTGCTGGTCTGGCCAGTCTGGGCAGATCTTAAAACCCTTTTTTCTGCAGTACCCGGAAGATGTAAGCGTGCACACTCGCCCCGCCGCTCTGTAGCCATGCCAGACATGCATCAGCGCCGCCAACAATGCTGGTGCGATAGGCACATTACACCCTTTCATGCTGGTAATGGTGGCATTAAAAAACAAGCAGTTAAGCCTGTTCCATTCTGGACACAGGACGTGTTAGCGCATTTTCTTGTTATGTATCAGTACGTTTGTTAGCTTTCAGTAAATATTTATAAATTTTGGAAATGTTTATAAATTCAATTGTGTAATGCATATATCTGTTAAAAAAATATTATAAAGACGTTTCTTTATATTTGAAAAAAAAAATATTTTCTCTTAAATCTAACTACAAGTGGTTTGTGGTTACTGAAAACTCATAATTGAAAACATTCGAAATTGTAGTCATTTAATCGTCCGAAAACTCCGTCAATTGTTGTTTTATATAAAGTACGGGAAGTAAGTCATGTTGAATAACTGTTACAAAAATAAATAATGATTACGCCCCTTTGATTAGCTTTTATTAATTATATTTAAAATATAAGCAAAAACGGTACCTAGGAAAGTCTTTTTTGTTCGGCCCTGAGATGTCAGATCGCGAAATAGACTTTTGATGTACACTTGGCAGGCCAAGACCTACAAAATGATATATACATCATGGGTCTAGGACTTATGGTTGCTGAGATATAGGGCGCTCTTTTGTTAATATAGCTTATATAGTGAAAAACGGTACTTAATACGCCCCTTTTTCGGCCCTCAGAGGTCCTATCGCGAAATGAACTTTTGATGTACACATGGCAGGCCAAGACCTACAAAATGATATATACATCATGGGTCTAGGACTTATAGTTGCTGAGATATAGCGCTCCTTTATTAATATAGCTTATATAGTAAAAAACGGTACTAAGCCCCCTTTTACGGCCCTGAGAGGTCAGATCGCGAAATGGAAAAAAGGCATTTCTTGGCAGGCCAAGACCTACAAAATGATATATACATCATAGGTCTAGGACTTATGGTTGTTGAGATCTATGGTGATGACGGACGGACGGACAGACAGACAGACAGACAAAACGGGGACAATTTTTTTTAGAAAATGCTCTAAAAAGACCTAGCGACCAACTAATATTTTAAAAAAAACAACAACACAATAACACCGATACCTTTGGTCAGTGCGTGAATCCCTAGCTTGACCTGGGAGAAGTTCCCAGAGCCGATCTCCCCGCGTATCCTGTAGAAGGCTATCCTCCGGCCGAGGGTGATCTCTCGGACCACCCTCTGGTCATTGGCTAGGTCCTGGGTCAGCCTCTCGTACGGCGTCAGCCGGGGACCCTGCAGGGGGTCGTCGCTGGTGACGGTGGTGCCCACGCTCGCCTCCGTGCTGCTGCGGTGCAGGCGCGGAGGGAGCGCCTGGGGCGGGGTCTTGCCCCACTGCTGCGGGTCATCGCCGTCGTCCTCCCGGTTCCGGCTGCCGGCGTAGTTGTTGTTGTGGTTGTTGTCGTCATTGCTCCGCGGGGGCTCCGGCGCCGCCTTTACGATCCTGCGATCGTCGTCGTCGGCGTCCTGGGTGTCTTTCATGGTGAGAACGTGGGGGGCCCCGATCCGGGGGAGTCGAGCATGACTTGGAGTATGTTCCCTATCGATGCAGCTCGCGGCCGCCGCCTGTAGACACGGAGAGGAACAAGAGACGACCGTCTCGTCAGAGAAGAAGGGGTGCCGGAAACATTGTCCGATCAACCGACCTTGCTGACTGGCAGCGAATTTCTTCTAAATGTTAACAAGTCCATGGCGCTGATTCTTTTAGATATTGAAAATAAAAAGCCTGGTAGATTAAAAAAATGGAATTAATTATTAGAACATTTTATAAAAAAAACGGATCAATTAAAACAAACACAACCCGATTTATTTTTTAAACCCAGTCACTGAAGTGTTAAACAAGTTGAAGAGTCGAAAGATATTGTTGTTGTTATTTTTGTTTGTTTGTATGGCTGTCTAAAGTGTTTTTTTTTTAAAGAGAGATAGGGAGGGGTGGGTTGAAGGGGGTGGCGGCTCTGGGTAAGCCTGCAGCTATTTTTTTTTTCTATTAGCAGAAACAAATGAAACATTTTATATATTTAGGTTTCATCTGTCATGAGGGCTCCTCTAAAAAAAGCCCACATTTTCATCAAGCCGCAATGAAATATGCACCCTTTAGTCTGAATTGACCCTAGTCCGCCTCTGTATTCTGGAATGTTTACATAACGAGCCAGAGAGCTACAATTATATAGAGAGTAGGAGCTTTTTTTATTGCTGCCCTGTGATTGGTTTGTTCAAACAGGGGCAGACAACCCAGAATAGCAAAACTAAACAATATACAACGGAAGTTACGCCTCTTGTAGATGTGATCAGCGGCCGCTAATATATATATATATATATATTATATATATATATATATTATATATATATATATATATATATATATATATATATATATATATATATCATTGTGCATGTTTTATAAGTTCTGTTTTGACTAGAATTTTTAGAGCATTTTCGAAAAAAAAATGCTCTATTGTTCCCGTTTTGTCTGTCTGTCTGTCTGTCATCACCCTAGATCTCAACAACCATAAGTCCTAGACCCATGATGTATATATCATTTTGTAGGTCTTGGCCTGCCAAGAAATGACTTTTTTCCATTTCGCGATCTGACCTCTGAGGGCCGTAAAAGGGGGCTTATAAAGTACCGTTTTTTACTATATAAGCTATATTAACAAAGGAGCGCCCTAGATCTCAGCAACTATAAGTCCTAGACCCATGATGTATATATCATTTTGTAGGTCTTGGCCTGCCAAGTGTACATCAAAAGCTCATTTCGCGATAGGACCTCTGAAGGCCGGGCTTCAGGGCTCCTAAGGGGCTTATATATTATATATATGGCCCCATTCTACATCTTGTACGTTCAATAACCCATTCATTTGGTGCGAAATACTGCAGCACGTAGTTTCACCAAGATTTATTAAGAAACTCATCAAATGAAATAGAAAGCTTGTGTTCTGAGTTTAATTGAAAGTATCAGAGCTATGCAACAATTGACGGAGTTTTCGGACGATTAAATGACTACAAATTTCGAATGTTTTCAGTTATGAGTCCTTTTTCAGTAACCACAAACCACTTGTAGTTAGATTTAAGAGAAAATAATTTTTTTTTCAAATATGAAGAAACGTCTTTATAATATTTTTTTTACAGATACATGCATTACAAAATTGAATTTATAAACATTTCCAAAATTTATAAATATTTACTGAAAGATAACAAACGTACTGATACATAACATGAAAATGCGCTAACACGTCCTGTGTCCAGAATGGAACAGGCTTAATTGCTTGTTTTTAAAAAGAGCTCATATTTATGATTGTGTTTATTAATTATTATTTTTTTAAATAAAGAAAATCAAATGAATAAAGAAACGTGATTATTTACGGGGATAAATTGCCGGACATAAAGTGTGGAAGAAACCAGCGAAACGGATGGACGCCCCTGTGTGGATGCTGATATCTATGAGTGGGGTGGCAGAGTGAGTGACTCTAAATGCTATGAATCAAGCCAGTGATTCAATCGCCAGTGTGTGTGGGGGGGGGGGTCTGTGAGAGGGATTACAGAGAGCGAATGAAATTGAATTCATCGGGTGGCGCATGCAATTTTAAACTAAAGTCTAGGTATGAGGGGGGATGTAGAGTGGGGTTTTTGAGACTGGATGTTTTAGTTGAGCATTGAACCCATAAACATTGCCAGACATGATCCATTTTCAGTCTAGTAATCAAACCGGAATAACCCAAGGATTACCACCAATGTGTGTCAGGCAGCGGCGGACCGTAGTTAAAATTAGTGGTGGGGGGAGGGGGGAAGGATGGATGGAGGGGCTGCAGTCAAACATATTTATACCTTCAATTTAAAATTGCCTAGAAAGAAGCCAGCGTGTACCGCTGGAAAATGTTTTCCTGAAACTTGATAAAATCGTGAAAGAACAAAATCAACAAATTAGTACTTACTAATATTACTATAACCTCAACTATTCCAGTGTCGGCACTGCTATAGTGCTCTCTTTCCCCTCTCTCCCTTTGAATTCTATCTCTCCCTCTTTCTCTCTCTCTCTCTCCCTTTGATCTCTTTCTACCTTTGAACTCTCTCCCCCTTCTCTATTTCTCTCTCTCACACACACACATACACACTCGCAGCTTCTCTTATAGCTTACTTTTACGTGCAGGCAGCAGCCAAACATATCGCCTCCGGAACTGTGGTGCGGACAGTTCCATACTGCGACGTGAACACGTTACTGATATATTTGTATCTGTGTGTGTGTTGGTTGTACACAGTACCGCATATTTCCACGATGACTCGAAACACATTACACACTCCGACAGATGAATCAGGCCTGTAGCTGGACCACGTCCGGTTTATTTACAGGTGTATATATATAGCAACCTGACACGTACACAATAGAGTCTTTTGTTTACACAACCACTTGAGACTATCTTATAAAGTAATGTATACTAGACTAACAAATGTGGTAGGTGTGCTAGTATCAGGCCCGTAGCATGCGGGGGGGGGGGCAGGAGGACCGCCCCCCCCCCCGAGTTTTGTCTGGCCCCTCTGCTTGCTTGCTCTACTTAGTAACGTTTATATCCTGCCCCCCTGCTATTGGCTTGGCCCCTACTGTAGAATGCCTGGCCCCTCGTGTAGAATTTTCACGCTACGGAGCTGGCTAGTATGCACGATATGGCCTCTAACCCAATGAACTCAAGTACACATTAGAGCTTCTACCGCTACACTCAAGTTTAAGGGTTGGCAATTTTGCTTATTTAAAAAAAAATAATGTTGGGTTGACCTATTTGTCAAGATGGTTGTGCCGTAAAGGGTGATTACGGCCGTCACTATAGGGTGTCCCTAACACCACCACCCCCCCCCCCTGTTGATTATCTCATAAGTCTGATCGTCTAGTTCAAAAATGTTAAGTGTGGGTATTTCCGGTCACCAATAGTCAAGTCAAACTCTTACCAAATTTGACGTGAATGGTTAGTTAGTGTTTTTTTTTTCCTTTGGCTAAATAGTGAATGTCACACACTACACAGATTTTTACTTTCGATTTAACACAGAGCCCAAATCGCTTTTATATATATTACTAGCTGTACCTTTGCAAAACCTTTGCATAGAGTTATATCCCCTTAGGCTTAATCGGTAGGCTAAGGTTATTTTTTTTTTTGGTTTCGTGCAGATCCGATTTTTTCATGATTGTATTTTAAACTGGAATACTGTTGTATTGATTCTTTACTTTCGATTTAACGCAGAGCCCAAATCGCTTATATATCTCTACTAGTTGCAAGTACCCGGGAAGGAGAGGGAGGGAGGGAGAAAGGGAGGGAGGGAAAGAGAAAGGGAGAGAGGGAGTAGGGAGGGAGAGAGAGAGAGGAATGGAGAGAGGGGGGTTAGGGAGAAAACAAAAGGTAAACAGAAAACTTTATTTTAAACCCGGGCAAATATATATAATTTTAAAAAAAAAGGATTCATTCTAATGAACTTTATCGATAATATCAAGTGGATATATGGAGTGCTGCAGTTCCACAGTGTCTATACTTGAGCCGCCACTCATGCAAAAGGGGGCGGCGATATAATGACACACGATCCACATTTGTTGAAATGAGCTGATAAAGAGATGCTCGATATTGTTATTTTTAAACCATTTTTTTTTTCGGTCATTACAAGTTGTTTTTTTTATTTGAAAAAACTACAACAACAGATTCGCTGTGTTGATATCAGATTCGAATACTATTTTATTGGTATCGAAGAGAACAATATAAAAAAAAAAGACAAAGCCATAATTGTTTCTAGAGATTCCATGATGACAGTGCCCCTAAGGGAGACAAACAACAGATCAAATTTATGAGTATTCAATATCGCAGGAAGTGATGCACAGAAACTGGACATTTTAAAGTGCTAATGGAAAAAACTAAAAATAGACGAATACATGTTAGCAACAAAGGAAATAAAGGTGAAGATGTGTGTGTGGGGGGGGGGGGGGAGATCGAACGAATGATTTTTGATAAGCTACAGCTGAAGGGAGAAAACAAAAGTAATCGAAGACACTAGACAGGAAGTGAAATATACATCGTCTGAAACTGTACGTAGGAAGGAAACAGAAATGGTTGAGACTTTTGAACTTGAAACATTTAAATAAATAAACTTAAGAAACAAATTAAAATACAGAACGGTGGGCGGAGTAATAACGGTGTTATTGAAATAAACAAAAGATTACAAAATTAATCAGCCAATCAGAAAATAGTGTCAATGAGAATAACAGACCAAAAAAAAACAGTTATTAAAGCAGACAAAATTGGGAAAATACTGACAGAAATGGGAAAAAGACTGACAGCCAAAAGAACAGGCATTCGATTAATAAAAGACAGGTGGCTAGAGACAAAAGAACATACAGACAAAAGGGGAGACAGAAATTGTAAATGATTAGACAGAAATAGATGAGATGGTATATATATACTGTAACACTGTATATTTTGTATATAATGTTATGTATGTGATGGATACTGTTGTAGACACCAATGTAACGTTGGAATTTGCCAACGTTATGGTACTATCGTTGTTCCACCAAATGCAATACTTCTTGTTCTTCACTGCTGCTTCAATGTGACGTTATGGTTTGAACGTTATGTAGTTTGTTGATCTTAGGTTATGTAGTAGCCGATAATCTCTCTGGTTTTACTTCAAAGATGGTAGCGTTCAGTCTCTTGGCACTCACACACAAACACACCATGAATAAAGCCAAGTTCCACGATTCAATAACATTTATTTAAATAATAATAAAATACAGATAGAATGCACTCAAGTGCCGAAATATTCACAAATATGCTTTAGCAGAATAAACGTTGACTGTGTACTGTTAAAATTCAACTTATCTCTGAATGTATACTGTCTTCTCGTATGAGTAAGAGTACGTATATTTAATAACTTGATTTCTCTCTGAACACCTGTATACTGTCTTATCGTATAAGAGTACGTATACTTAATAACTTGTCAATGTATGTATACTGTCTTGCGGTAAGAGTACGTATATCTAACATGTATACTGTCTTACAGGCAAGAGTACGTATATCTAGTAACGTATATCTAACATGTATACTGTCTTACAGGCAAGAGTACGTATATCTAGTATGTATACTGTCTTGCGGTAAGAGTACGTATATCTAATATGTATACTGTCCTACAGGCAAGAGTACGTATATCTAATATGGTGTCCTGATGTCTCTATCTCTATAGTCGTTCTGTCGATCGGTAGGTCTCGATGTCTTTCGTCAGTCTGAATGTATCTCGTCGGTCTCTCGAAATTTTCGCTACATCTCTTTTTATGTGATGATTAATTATCACGTGCCCCAAACGCCCAGAACTTCTGATTGGCTCCCTAACACCCTTTCTAGCTCATCTACATATTAATGACTCTTATTCCAGCCTAGGGATTGGTGCGGCTAAAACTCACTTTGGGCTAGTATTTCTTTGTCTCCCTAATTACGTCTTATCACGTACATCCGGTGTCATCGACGCTCATTGACAGATTTATTCCACCCAAAACAAAGATAACACGCTGGAATTCTAATTATCAAAATCTCTGTCTGTGTCCTTGGCCCATGAACTTTCAATGTTGACCACTCAACTAAACCAGTGGTTCTAAAATTGTATGAATCTATCTAAAGCTATTGTTACACCCTCCTTCTCCATCGAAAAAAAATGTTATACATTTTTTTTCTATATAAAAATATTTTATACAGTACACAAGTCAGTACAAATGTCTTTCTGCATTACAATAGTTTTGTCACATATCGTACAGAAATTTGATATGGAGAATAAAATATGGTTATACTGAAACATCTTGTTAACAAAATATGAAACACTTAATTGTAAGTAGACCTTGAATAGGTAAAAAATCATGGAATTATCCAATAACAATAATACATATAAGCGTATCATTTCTGTAAAATAACATCAAATACTTAAGTTATGAAAAAAAAAATTCAAATGTGAGTATATAATAATCAGAATAATAAATAGTGTTGACAAGAAAAATATAATGATAACATGGCATAGTAGTAAGATTAAATATTGTTGTATGTTAACATGGTCTAGCAAGTCTGGACAAAATATCAGGAATGTGGTTATTACTTCCCTTAATGGACTTTATGGTAAAGGAATAATCTTGCAGAAGCAAAGACCATCTAGTCAGTTTGGCATTGTTAATGCTCTTGTTATTAAAATTCAATAGGGGTTTGTGATCAATTAAGACAGTGAACTCAGTACCTAATAAATATTTGTGCAATTTTGTAATTGACCATACAAGTGCTAAGCATTCTAGTTCAATAACATAGTATTTCTTTTCTTCAGTTAATTTTCTGCTCAAATACATGATGGGTTTGTTAACATTATTGTAGCTCTGTAAAAGACAGGCACCTAAGCCTATTTTTGAGGCATCTGTGGCTAATATAAATGGTTTCTTAAAATCAACAGACATAAGGATAGGAAAAGTTTGAAAACATGTTTTAATTCTGTCAAGGGCACTTTGACAATCATCGTTCCATGTAACAGTCTGCTTCATCGTCTTTTTAGTTAAATTTACCAGGGGTGCAATGATGGAAGCAAAATTGGGAATGAATTGTCTATAGAAACTACAGAGACCAATTAATGATCTGACGTCTTTCTTTTTCTTAGGGATGTCAATGTCTAAAATTTTCTTTAAAATTGTTTCAGTCGGAGTTACCTTACCCTGACCAACGTGAAAAATTAAAAAAAAATCAATGCTTACAAAGAGAAAAAAAATCAAAATTTAACGATTATTTACTGATTATAATAGACACAAAAGTATAATATCTGTATAAACATATAATATTCCATAACAATCTAAAGTTGACAAACTTCAATTTATGCTTTATACTGAATGTGAAAGAATGTGTATTAGCCTATATTGTCACATGTTAATCTTGTTAAAATGTCGATAAATATGTATCATTTTCTAATTACTGGATATAACTGTAATCATGAAAAAATTGACAGAAGTTACAACCTTAAACTATATGTCCTATAATGTGGCATCTTAATACTACAGCATTGTCAAAATCAAATTAATTATTTTCTCAAATGTTACTGTATACAACATGGCATATCGTGCCGAAGCGATGCCAAATAATATTCAATATCCCCATCAAACTCAAGTACAATATCATGGCATTCCTATGCCCAACTTAAAAATATGCGCAGTTTGCCGCAGCAATTCAAATAAGACAGTATGACAATACCGATGTCCATACTCTTAATTCAATAAACAATAATCATCAGCCACCTGGCTGGATCACATGGGGTACATAACACACAGCGTCCCTGCTGCTGATATGGTCCTTCCCGACCAACCCTTGGATAAACCAAGTACAATAACTAGATAAGAAAAACCAAATGATTATGAACAATATTACATATCTCCATCTCAACAGTATAACTAATTCACAGTACCAACATAATATATTCCACTTAAGTTTCAAATTACACAATGTCTAACAGTGATATACCTTATGTATCTTGTGCGGAATAAATTTGTACTAATTCTTTACCACATGACAAAAGTATGATGTATATTGTGACACAACCTATAATACGAGTGTTAACCTGCAATTGCAATATGATATAAGCAATGCTCATCAATAGGTATAAATAGTTTAAAATAAAGGAAATAGTCGATAATAAATGAACATGTTCTGTAGGTCCTAATGTGTACATTAATTACTAGTTGACTGCCTATCAGATTCAGAATGGTGTAAAGTGTACCTTAGCGAAGGAAAAGATGCAAAATAGCACAATCAAAACAATTTGGTATATAAAAACAGTAGTACAAGTCATGCAAATAATATGATAGGAAGATATAATGTGAAAGAAATTATTTAAAACAAAACTGCAGTGCTCTCTTAAGTTAAATGAAGAAAAAGAAATATTATGAAGTAAAATAAGATAATAAAATAACGAGACGGGACAAATTAATTCAGTTTAACAAAAACAAAACAAACAATTGAACCGTGAAATTATACAGACTAAGAAATGGGATTATATTTGGATAGTACACAGGAGAATACACACAAGAATGACGTCACAATACAGTTGGTAAAAAAAAAAATTCTTACAGTAAAACTAACAATAGTACGGAGACAACTAAAAATAAAAACAAATTCTATTGTATTAATGGGGGCAGTAAAAATTCTAAAATTAATATCCGAAGATACCAAACACACAAATGGTGTAAATCCCCTACCAAAAAACACAATAAAATTTACGCTAAAAGGATTTCCAAACAAAAGCTAATCTTCTGCTTAGATATTATTAGACATAGAACAAAAAAAATGAGAGCACTAGTTATACAGTAAATTTTAAACTTAAATTAACTTATCTGACGATCCACTTGATCTGTACACATCTATGTTTACGTCTGGCTGTTGATATATCCTTGGAATTTCACTTTAACTAATAATTATTGTTATGTTCAAAATTTTAAAAATCACTTTAAATTATTTACTGTCAATGTTCACTTTAGAAAATTTAAAAAACTTCACAAAATTTAGTAAATAAAATGTTAATAGACTTCACAGCTTGAATGTCGTACTGCCAGAAAATTCGGAGTATTACGGTATTTCACCTGTTGAGCGTGTAGACTTGTTACTGGGTCATGTTTTGTGTCGCATTCCACAGTTGATGTTTTTTTTTTTCCGTCGCGGGCAGTTCTCTCTGGTTTATTGTGTGTTGTCGGTATTATTTCTTCATCAATTCGTAGTCAATTATAGCACCTAGTCTCTTCTTTGTTCACCGCTTAGCCACCAAATGTAACACTGTATATTTTGTATATAATGTTATGTATGTGATGGATACTGTTGTAGACACCAATGTAACGTTGGAATTTGCCAACGTTATGGTACTATCGTTGTTCCACCAAATGCAATACTTCTTGTTCTTCACTGCTGCTTCAATGTGACGTTATGGTTTGAACGTTATGTAGTTTGTTGATCTTAGGTTATGTAGTAGCCGATAATCTCTCTGGTTTTACTTCAAAGATGGTAGCGTTCAGTCTCTTGGCACTCACACACAAACACACCATGAATAAAGCCAATTTCCACGATTCAATAACATTTATTTAAATAATAATAAAATACAGATAGAATGCACTCAAGTGCCGAAATATTCACAAATATGCTTTAGCAGAATAAACGTTGACTGTGTACTGTTAAATTCAACTTATCTCTGAATGTATACTGTCTTCTCGTATGAGTAAGAGTACGTATATTTAATAACTTGATTTCTCTCTGAACACCTGTATACTGTCTTATCGTATAAGAGTACGTATACTTAATAACTTGTCAATGTATGTATACTGTCTTGCGGTAAGAGTACGTATATCTAACATGTATACTGTCTTACAGGCAAGAGTACGTATATCTAGTAACGTATATCTAACATGTATACTGTCTTACAGGCAAGAGTACGTATATCTAGTATGTATACTGTCTTGCGGTAAGAGTACGTATATCTAATATGTATACTGTCCTACAGGCAAGAGTACGTATATCTAATATGGTGTCCTGATGTCTCTATCTCTATAGTCGTTCTGTCGATCGGTAGGTCTCGATGTCTTTCGTCAGTCTGAATGTATCTCGTCGGTCTCTCGAAATTTTCGCTACATCTCTTTTTATGTGATGATTAATTATCACGTGCCCCAAACGCCCAGAACTTCTGATTGGCTCCCTAACACCCTTTCTAGCTCATCTACATATTAATGACTCTTATTCCAGCCTAGGGATTGGTGCGGCTAAAACTCACTTTGGGCTAGTATTTCTTTGTCTCCCTAATTACGTCTTATCACGTACATCCGGTGTCATCGACGCTCATTGACAGATTTATTCCACCCAAAACAAAGATAACACGCTGGAATTCTAATTATCAAAATCTCTGTCTGTGTCCTTGGCCCATGAACTTTCAATGTTGACCACTCAACTAAACCAGTGGTTCTAAAATTGTATGAATCTATCTAAAGCTATTGTTACATATACATACATATAAAGGACAGATTCACAGAGTTGCAATATGAAAAACAATTGAAGGCATTGGTTACGATTAGTCCAAATGTGTTTTTGTTTGATTAAGTTTTGTTTTCTTAGTAAATACAGTTTTTATAATTCATGGCTTGAATCGGGATTTGGTACTTCCTGGCGTCAAAGCCATTGGTAAAGTATGCGAATGCCTTCTTTATTCTGACATCAAGACGATTTCTAAAGTATGCAATGACCTCCTTTTTAGGAACCCAACTCTGAAACTGTTTGGTAATTAGAAATCAGCAGCTGTTTATGCCACGTACTTTCATGTGTTACACTAAATAGATAAATATTATTTATTGTTTTGTTTTGTTTACAAAACAGTTCGCACCAAAATCTTACTTTTAGTCCTGAAAACTAACGAGTAAATTATTTCTTTTATTTATTTTTTTTTAGTCTACTTTTTTTCCTTCTCTTTGAAAACGATTCATTAGTCATGGTCGAGTGACTATCAACATGGTTTCAGTTTACATCTGCCTCCAGTAGCATCATGCCATCATATACACATATGCTCTCTCTCTCTCTCTCTCTCTCTGCCCCTCCCCCCCCCAATCATCTCTACTATCACCCAATCATACGTGCAGATCAATACATCTATCACTAGGTCCAGTGGGTTGCCCCCCAGTAGTACAAGTCAAATGAAGTAGAGAACCATCCTGACATCGGCTGAGGTAAAGAGAAAAAAAAGACCCCCCCCCTTCCCTTTTCCCCTTTTTTTCATCTCTCTATCCAGGGGAAAGGGCTGCCAACTATTTTCTTGAAAAATTATTCAGAAAATAAGTGAAAATATCCAGATGTTTACTAATTATATAAAAAAAATAATCAGGATTTAATATCTGAATGAAGAAATAAAAATTAGCAGGACATGTTATTTGATAGCATTCTATTAAATATAGATTTCTCCAAAAATACCTTTATTTAGATAATAAAAAAATATCCAGATTGGCAGATAATAAAAAAATATCCAGATTGGCAGCACTGTGCAGTGAGCGGCGACTGTGATCTATAAAAGGTAAAAAAAAAAAGAAAAAGATTTACCTCAAGTGAACATTTAAATAGCCACCATGTCGTCATCCGTGTTATCAATGGCTTGTGACTAGCAGCATTAAACTATTCCTCCTCCCACCCCCACCTCCCACACACTCACACACACACAAACCAATACTTGTACTAACACTCTATAGAGCCAGTTCGATAAGGCGACCAAGTAACTCACAACGCACACACACAAACCAATACTTGTACTAACACTCTATAGAGCCAGTTCGATAAGGCGACCAAGTAACTCACAACGCACACACAAACCAATACTTGTACTAACTTACTCTATAGAGCCAGTTCGATAAGGCGACCAAGTAACTCTGGCACACACCACTGAAACCAATGCCCTTTACTAACACTCTATAGAGCCAGTTCGATAAGGCGACCAAGTAACTCAACGCACACACACAAACCAATACTTGTACTAACACTCTATAGAGCCAGTTCGATAAGGCGACCAAGTAACTCACAACGCACACACACAAACCAATACTTGTACTAACACTCTCTATAGAAGCCAGTTCGATAAGGCGACCAAGTAACTCACAACGCACACACACAAACCAATACTTGTACTAACACTCTATAGAGCCAGTTCGATAAGGCGACCAAGTAACTCACAACGCACACACACAAACCAATACTTGTACTAACACTCTATAGAGCCAGTTCGATAAGGCGACCAAGTAACTCACAACGCACACACACAAACCAATACTTGTACTAACACTCTATATAGCCAGTTCGATAAGGCGACCAGTAACTCACTTTACACTAAGCCAATAGCATACTAACACTCAGTTCGATAAGGCACGACCAAGTAACTCACAACGCACACACACAAACCAATACACTAACACTCTATATAGAGAGCCAGTTCGATAAGGCGACCCACAAACCAATACTTGTACTAACACTCTATAGAGCCAGTTCAAGTAAGGCGACCCAGTAACTCGCAACGCACACACACAAGTAATGCCTTTACTTTCTCTATAGAGCCAGTTCGATAAGGCCAAGTAACTCACAACGCACACACACAAACCAATACTTGTACTAACACTCTATAGAGCCAGTTCGATAAGGCGACCAAGTAACTCACAATCGCACACACACAAACCAATACTTGTACTAACTGCTCTATACGTCCAGTTCGATAAGAACTGACCAAGTAACTCGCAACGCACACACACAAGCCAATACTTGTACTAACACTCTATAACCAGTTTAGATAAGGCGACCAAGTAACTCACAACGCACACAAACCAATGCACTAGCTACTAACACTCTATAGAGCCAGTTCGATAAGGCGACCAAATAACTCACTATGCACACACAAACCAATACTTGTACTAACACTCTATCGAGCCAGTTCGATAAGGCGACCAAGTAACTCACCAACACACACACAAACCAATACCCGTGCTAACACTCTATAGAGCCAGTTCGATAAGGCGACCAAGTAACTCACAACGCACACACACAAACCAATACTTGTACTAACACTCTATAGAGCCAGTTCGATAGGGCGACCAAGTAACTCACAACGCACACACACAAACCAATACTTGTACTAACACTCTATAGAGCCAGTTCGATAAGGCGACCAAGTAACTCACAACGCACACACACAAACCAATACTTGTACTAACACTCTATAGAGCCAGTTCGATAAGGCGACCAAGTAACTCACAACGCACACACACAAACCAATACTTGTACTAACACTCTATAGAGCCAGTTCGATAAGGCGACCAAGTAACTCACAACGCACACACACAAACCAATACTTGTACTAACACTCTATAGAGCCAGTTCGATAAGGCGACCAAGTAACTCACAACGCACACACACAAACCAATACTTGTACTAACACTCTATAGAGCCAGTTCGATAAGGCGACCAAGTAACTCACAACGCACACACACAAACCAATACTTGTACTAACACTCTATAGAGCCAGTTCGATAAGGCGACCAAGTAACTCACAACGCACACACACAAACCAATACTTGTACTAACACTCTATAGAGCCAGTTCGATAAGGCGACCAAGTAACTCACAACGCACACACACAAACCAATACTTGTACTAACACTCTATAGAGCCAGTTCGATAAGGCGACCAAGTAACTCACAACGCACACACACAAACCAATACTTGTACTAACACTCTATAGAGCCAGTTCGATAAGGCGACCAAGTAACTCACAACGCACACACACAAACCAATACTTGTACTAACACTCGATAGAGCCAGTTCGATAAGGCGACCAAGTAACTCACAACGCACACACACAAACCAATACTTGTACTAACACTCTATAGAGCCAGTTCGATAAGGCGACCAAGTAACTCACAACGCACACACACAAACCAATACTTGTACTAACACTCTATAGAGCCAGTTCGATAAGGCGACCAAGTAACTCACAACGCACACACACAAACCAATACTTGTACTAACACTCTATAGAGCCAGTTCGATAAGGCGACCAAGTAACTCACAACGCACACACACAAACCAATACTTGTACTAACACTCTATAGAGCCAGTTCGATAAGGCGACCAAGTAACTCGCTTCACAACGCACACACACAAACCAATACTTGTACTAACACTCTATAGAGCCAGTTCGATAAGGCGACCAAGTAACTCACAACGCACACACACAAACCAATACTTGTACTAACACTCTATAGAGACAGTTCGATAAGGCGACCAAGTAACTCACAACGCACACACACAAACCAATACTTGTACTAACACTCCATAGAGCCAGTTCGATAAGGCGACCAAGAAACTCACAACGCACACACACAAAAACACATTCATAAATAAGCACCCACCCACTCACTCACTCACTCCTACGCTATCTAACAATCACAATGCAGCTGGCTGATTAAAAAAAAAAAATTCTGCAATGTTTTCATCATTATGACCAGCACTTGTTTATATGCGTGTTGTTTTATACGTCTCCTCGGTTATTCGCTGACAAACAGCAGAGGCCCCTTATTTATTATGTCGACATGTTTTCGTCTTCACCATGTGGTAACAGCAGTTTGGTCGCCTTTCAATATCCGCCACCCCCCTCCCCTTTTTTTTTTCAAGAAAATGGACCTGGTACAGTGATCGATCTGACGTAAGCGCCTCCCTCCACCCAACCTCCCAATCTCAACACACACACACACACACACCTCTGTGTATCTACACATAGTGCTGTCTATTCACACCGCCAACGTGCAAAAGGCTGGGCAGTTTGCTAAAAACAAGCCGTGGGTAAAAATTGAAAGATATAATTGCTTTACAAAAAAAAATGGATTGTGTTCACAGAAGATATTCTTAAGGGTGCGCAATTTTCTGTACACACATTAACACATTAAGCAAACACACACACACAGAGATTTGTATGAATGCAGTGCTTACATCAGCCCCGTAGCGTGAAAATTCTACAGCAGGGGCCAAGCATTCTACAGCAGGGGCCAGACAATAGCACGGGGGGCAAGTAATAAATTGTACTAAGTAAAACAAATAAGCAGAGGGGGGCCAGACAAAACGCAGAAGGGCTTCATCGAACCCCGCAACCATCGATGGAGGTGGTGGGGGGGGGGGGAAGGGTCGAGATCAACGGAGCCCCTTTCTTCATCACCCACATTCTCTGATGCTGCAGTGGCCAACGATATCGATGGACAACCCAATGACTGGGCTACCCTGGGATTCGAACACTTTACTAGCACCGCACTGTCTACGAACAACCGGACCAACCCACTCAGTGAGTTGCGGTAGTGGGCCGCTCGGCGTTGTGTAGTTTTTCGGTTTCGAGCCCCAAGTTAAACCAGTGAATAACGCCCTATATATAAGAAAGTAATGCCCTATATATAAGAAAGTAATGTCCTATATATAAGAAATTCATAACGTTATTAGCATTTGACTGGTACCATGATTTTCGAATAAATGCTGTTGGACCCTGGGGGGGGGGGTGGAAAACTACGGTCTGCGGAACACGTACGACCCGTTATGCTGTTTGATCCGGCCCGCGTTCCACTCTCCTCTTACGAGTAACTGGACATCATCACCTTCAGTTCATTTACGTTTCTTTTGAAGAGTTTGAAGCCGGGCTGTCCTATTCCACAAAGTGCGCTATGCGACTATGACTCTTAGGGGGGGGGGGCGGATAGTCGTGCTGTCAAACGCTCGACTATCGACCTTTGGGGGAGGGGGGGGTCCCTGGTTCGATCTTCGTTGAGGACCAATGAATATTTTAGGTCATGGCTAAAGTCCTCGCTAGAAGGGCACTACGAAAATTGTCCGAATAACGTTTTATAATATCTGAGAGATTTCTTCTCATCCTTACCGGGACTTCACTCACACTATGACTCTTAACGCCTCATACAGTAGAGTGAGTAATGTTCCCCCCAAACTCCAATTCCATTGCATTCGTTGACCTATTTGAGTCTGGATACTTTACGTGAACACAGAAATCCCCCGTAGTGACTATCAAATAACCGCATCGGAGTTTTTTGTTTGTTTGTTATCTAACTGTGAACAAAAATTCGACGGTCGTTCCAGTAGCGCATCGACACTCGCCCAAGGTTCCGCTTTCTGCTAAGGCCGATTCTGATGTCACTCAGCCATGCCGTCGCGTCACTATGGCCGGTGTCATCCGGTGCGGCCCGCACCCCCATAGTGACGCCACTGCATCCGTATAGCATAGAAAGTAAGCCAGCTACTGTAGAAATGTTACATTATCGATATAACGATATAGTATAATTAAATTATCAACGAGTATTCGTAGAATACAGAGTCGGTATCTTGTTTGATATGTTTTATACATGATTATTGACGAGACAAGCCCTGTGTGTTAGTGTGTGTGTGTGTGTGACATGTGCTTTTTGTTTACATTATGTAAGTCATGCCCGTAGCGTGCGGGGGGGGGCAGGGGGTCCGGGCACCTTCTGCGTTTTGTCTGGCCCCCTCTGCTTATTTGTTTTACTTATTAAGATTTATTACTTGCCCCCCCCCCCCCCATGCTATTGTCTGGCCCCTGCTGTAGAATGCCTGGCCCCTGCTGTAGAATTTTCACGCTACGGGGCTGATGTAAGCACTTCATTTATACAAATGTGTGTGTGTGTGTTTGTTTGTTTAATGTGTTAATGTGTGTACAGAAAATTGCGCACCCTTAAGAATATCTTCTGTGAACACAATCAATTTTTGTTTTTGTAAAGCAATTATATCTTTAAATTTTTATCCACGGCTTGTTTTTAGCAAACTGCCCAGCCCGTTGCACGTTGGCGGTGTGAATAGACAGCACTATGCGTCCATGTGTGTATGTGTGTGTGTTGAGATTGGGAGGGTGGGTGGACGGTGGCGCTTTTGTCAGATCGATCACTGTACCAGGTCCATTTTTTTTGAAAAAGGGGGTGGGGGAGTGGGGGTGGATATTGAAAGACGACAACACTGTTGTTACCACATAGTGAAGGCGAAAACATGTCGACATAATAATAAGGGGGCCTTTGCTAATTTGTCAGCGAATAACCGAGGAGACTAAAACAACACGCGCATATAAACAAATACTGGTCATAATGATGAAAACATTGCAGTTTTTTTTTTTATCAGCCAGCTGCATTGTGATTGTTAGATGGCGTAGAAGTGAGTGGGTGGGTGAGTGAGTGAGTGGGTGGGTGAGTGAGTGGGTGGGTGCTTATTTATGAATGTGTTTTGTGTGTGTGTGCGTTGTGAGTTACTTGGTCGCCTTATCGAACTGGCTCTATAGAGTGTTAGTACAAGTATTGGTTTGTGTGTGTGCGTTGTGAGTTACTTGGTCGCCTTATCGAACTGGCTCTATAGAGTGTTAGTACAAGTATTGGTTTGTGTGTGTGCGTTGTGAGTTACTTGGTCGCCTTATCGAACTGGCTCTATAGAGTGTTAGTAAAGTATTGGTTTGTGTGTGTGTGTTGTGAGTTACTTGGTCGCCTTATCGAACTGGCTCTATAGAGTGTTAGTAAAGTATTGGTTTGTGTGTGTGTGTTGTGAGTTACTTGGTCGCCTTATCGAACTTGTTCTATAGAGTGTTAGTAAAGTATTGGTTTGTGTGTGTGTGTGTTGTGAGTTACTTGGTCGCCTTATCGAACTGGTTCTATAGAGTGTTAGTAAAGTATTGGTTTGTGTGTGTGTGTGTATTGTGAGTTACTTGGTCGCCTTATCGAACTGGTTCTATAGAGTGTTAGTAAAGTATTGGTTTGTGTGTGTGTGTGTATTGTGAGTTACTTGGTCGCCTTATCGAACTGGTTCTATAGAGTGTTAGTAAAGTATTGGTTTGTGTGTGTGTGTATTGTGAGTTACTTGGTCGCCTTATCGAACTGGTTCTATAGAGTGTTAGTAAAGTATTGGTTTGTGTGTGTGTGTATTGTGAGTTACTTGGTCGCCTTATCGAACTGGTTCTATAGAGTGTTAGTAAAGTATTGGTTTGTGTGTGTGTGTGTATTGTGAGTTACTTGGTCGCCTTATCGAACTGGTTCTATAGAGTGTTAGTAAAGTATTGGTTTTGTGTGTGTGTATTGTGAGTTACTTGGTCGCCTTATCGAACTGGTTCTATAGAGTGTTAGTACAAGTATTGGTTTGTGTGTGTGTGTATTGTGAGTTACTTGGTCGCCTTATCGAACTGGTTCTATAGAGTGTTAGTACAAGTATTGGTTTGTGTGTGTGTGTTGTGAGTTACTTGGTCGCCTTATCGAACTGGTTCTATAGAGTGTTAGTACAAGTATTGGTTTGTGTGTGTGTGTTGTGAGTTACTTGGTCGCCTTATCGAACTGGTTCTATAGAGTGTTAGTACAAGTATTGGTTTGTGGGGGTGGGTTGTGAGTTACTTGGTCGCCTTATCGAACTGGTTCTATAGAGTGTTAGTACAAGTATTGGTTTGTGTGTGTGTGTTGTGAGTTACTTGGTCGCCTTATCGAACTGGTTCTATAGAGTGTTAGTACAAGTATTGGTTTGTGTGTGTGTGTGTGTTGTGAGTTACTTGGTCGCCTTATCGAACTGGTTCTATAGAGTGTTAGTAAAGTATTGGTTTGTGTGTGTGTGTGTATTGTGAGTTACTTGGTCGCCTTATCGAACTGGCTCTATAGAGTGTATTGTGAGTTACTTGGTCGCCTTATCGAACTGGTTCTATAGAGTGTTAGTAAAGTATTGGTTTGTGTGTGTGTGTATTGTGAGTTACTTGGTCGCCTTATCGAACTGGTTCTATAGAGTGTTAGTACAAGTATTGGTTTGTGTGTGTGTGTTGTGAGTTACTTGGTCGCCTTATCGAACTGGTTCTATAGAGTGTTAGTAAAGTATTGGTTTGTGTGTGTGTGTATTGTGAGTTACTTGGTCGCCTTATCGAACTGGTTCTATAGAGTGTTAGTACAAGTATTGGTTTGTGTGTGTGTGTTGTGAGTTACTTGGTCGCCTTATCGAACTGGTTCTATAGAGTGTTAGTACAAGTATTGGTTTGTGTGTGTGTGTTGTGAGTTACTTGGTCGCCTTATCGAACTGGTTCTATAGAGTGTTAGTACAAGTATTGGTTTGTGTGTGTGTTGTGAGTTACTTGGTCGCCTTATCGAACTGGTTCTATAGAGTGTTAGTACAAGTATTGGTTTGTGTGTGTGTGTTGTGAGTTACTTGGTCGCCTTATCGAACTGGTTCTATAGAGTGTTAGTACAAGTATTGGTTTGTGTGTGTGTGTTGTGAGTTACTTGGTCGCCTTATCGAACTGGTTCTATAGAGTGTTAGTACAAGTATTGGTTTGTGTGTGTGTGTTGTGAGTTACTTGGTCGCCTTATCGAACTGGTTCTATAGAGTGTTAGTACAAGTATTGGTTTGTGTGTGTGTGTTGTGAGTTACTTGGTCGCCTTATCGAACTGGTTCTATAGAGTGTTAGTACAAGTATTGGTTTGTGTGTGTGTGTTGTGAGTTACTTGGTCGCCTTATCGAACTGGTTCTATAGAGTGTTAGTACAAGTATTGGTTTGTGTGTGTGTGTTGTGAGTTACTTGGTCGCCTTATCGAACTGGTTCTATAGAGTGTTAGTACAAGTATTGGTTTGTGTGTGTGTGTTGTGAGTTACTTGGTCGCCTTATCGAACTGGTTCTATAGAGTGTTAGTACAAGTATTGGTTTGTGTGTGTGTGTTGTGAGTTACTTGGTCGCCTTATCGAACTGGTTCTATAGAGTGTTAGTACAAGTATTGGTTTGTGTGTGTGTGTTGTGAGTTACTTGGTCGCCTTATCGAACTGGTTCTATAGAGTGTTAGTACAAGTATTGGTTTGTGTGTGTGTGTTGTGAGTTACTTGGTCGCCTTATCGAACTGGTTCTATAGAGTGTTAGTACAAGTATTGGTTTGTGTGTGTGTGTGTTGTGAGTTACTTGGTCGCCTTATCGAACTGGTTCTATAGAGTGTTAGTACAAGTATTGGTTTGTGTGTGTGTGTTGTGAGTTACTTGGTCGCCTTATCGAACTGGTTCTATAGAGTGTTAGTACAAGTATTGGTTTGTGTGTGTGTGTATTGTGAGTTACTTGGTCGCCTTATCGAACTGGTTCTATAGAGTGTTAGTACAAGTATTGGTTTGTGTGTGTGTGTATTGTGAGTTACTTGGTCGCCTTATCGAACTGGTTCTATAGAGTGTTAGTACAAGTATTGGTTTGTGTGTGTGTATTGTGAGTTACTTGGTCGCCTTATCGAACTGGTTCTATAGAGTGTTAGTACAAGTATTGGTTTGTGTGTGTGTGTATTGTGAGTTACTTGGTCGCCTTATCGAACTGGTTCTATAGAGTGTTAGTACAAGTATTGGTTTGTGTGTGTGTGTTGTGAGTTACTTGGTCGCCTTATCGAACTGGTTCTATAGAGTGTTAGTACAAGTATTGGTTTGTGTGTGTGTGTTGTGAGTTACTTGGTCGCCTTATCGAACTGGTTCTATAGAGTGTTAGTACAAGTATTGGTTTGTGTGTGTGTGTTGTGAGTTACTTGGTCGCCTTATCGAACTGGTTCTATAGAGTGTTAGTACAAGTATTGGTTTGTGTGTGTGTGTATTGTGAGTTACTTGGTCGCCTTATCGAACTGGTTCTATAGAGTGTTAGTACAAGTATTGGTTTGTGTGTGTGTGTATTGTGAGTTACTTGGTCGCCTTATCGAACTGGTTCTATAGAGTGTTAGTACAAGTATTGGTTTGTGTGTGTGTGTTGTGAGTTACTTGGTCGCCTTATCGAACTGGTTCTATAGAGTGTTAGTACAAGTATTGGTTTGTGTGTGTGTGTATTGTGAGTTACTTGGTCGCCTTATCGAACTGGTTCTATAGAGTGTTAGTACAAGTATTGGTTTTGTGTGTGTGTATTGTGAGTTACTTGGTCGCCTTATCGAACTGGTTCTATAGAGTGTTAGTACAAGTATTGGTTTGTGTGTGTGTGTTGTGAGTTACTTGGTCGCCTTATCGAACTGGTTCTATAGAGTGTTAGTACAAGTATTGGTTTGTGTGTGTGTGTTGTGAGTTACTTGGTCGCCTTATCGAACTGGTTCTATAGAGTGTTAGTACAAGTATTGGTTTGTGTGTGTGTGTTGTGAGTTACTTGGTCGCCTTATCGAACTGGTTCTATAGAGTGTTAGTACAAGTATTGGTTTGTGTGTGTGTGTTGTGAGTTACTTGGTCGCCTTATCGAACTGGTTCTATAGAGTGTTAGTACAAGTATCGGTTTGTGTGTGTGAGTGTATGTGGGGGGGTGGGGGGATGGTCTAATGCTGCTAGTCACAAGCCATTGATAACACGGGTAACGATACGGTGGGTATTTAAATGCTCACTTGAGGAAATTTTTTTCTTTTTTTTTAACCTTTTATAGATCACAGTCGCCGCTCACTACACAGTGCTGCCAATCTGGATATTTTTTTTTTATCTAGATAAATATATTTTTGGAGAAATCTATATTTAATAGAATGCTATCAAATAGTATGTCCTGCTAATATTTATTTCTTCATTCAGATATTAAATGCTGTTTTTTTAAAATATAATTAGTAAAAATCTGGATATTTTCAATTATTTTGTGGATAATTTTTCAAGAAAAAAGTTGGCAGCTCTGTCACTGGATATGGATACAGAGATGAAAAAAAGATGAAAAGGGAAAAAGGGGGAGGGGTTCTTTTTTTTTTCTTTACCTCAGCCGCTGTCAGGAAGGTTCTCTACTTCATTTGACTTGTACTACTGGGGGCAACCCACTGGACCTAGTGATAGATGTATCGATCTGCACGTATAGTAGAGATGATTGGGAGGGGAGGGGCAGAGAGAGAGAGAGAGAGAGAGAGCATATGTGTATATGATGGCATGATGCTACTGGAGGCTGATGTAAACTGATACCATGTTGATAGTCACTCGACCATGACTAATGAATCGTTTTCAAAGAGAAGGAAAAAAAGTAGACTAAAAAAAAAAATAAAAGAAATAATTTACTCGTTAGTTTTCAGGGCTAAAAGTAAGATTTGGTGCGAACTGTTTTGTAAACAAAACAAAACAAAAAGTAATATTTATCTATTTAGTGTAACACATGAAGTACGTGGCATAAATAGCTGCTGATTTCTAATTACCAAACAGCTTCAGAGTTGGGTTCCTAAAAAGGAGGTCATTGCATACTTTAGAAATCGTCTTGATCTCAGAATAAAGAAGGCATTCGCATACTTTACCAATGGCTTTGACGCCAGGAAGTACCGAATCCCGATTCAAGCCATGAATTATAAAAACTGTATTTACTAAGGAAACAAAACGTAATCAAACAAAAACACATTTGGACCAATCGTAACCAATCCCTTCAATTGTTTTTCATGTTGCAACTGTGAATCTGTCCTTTATTTGCATATATATATATATATATATATATATATATATATATATATATATATATATATATATGTGTGTGTGTGTGTGTGTGTGTCATTTATGTCTGTCTAATCATTTACAATTTCTGTCTCCCCTTTTGTCTGTATGTTCTTTTGTCTCTAGCCACCTGTCTTTTATTAATCGATCAGTCAGTCATTTAGAATGTCTGTTCTTTTGGCTTCAAGTCTTTTTCCCATTTCTGTCAGTATTTTCCCAATTTTGTCTGCTTTAATAACTGTTTTTTTTGTCTGTTATTCTCATTGACACTATTTTCTGATTGGCTGATTAATATTGTAATCTTTTTTTTATTTCAATAACACCGTTATTCCTCCGCCCACCCTTCTGAGTTTTTAATTTGTTTCTTAAGTTTATTTATTTAAATGTTTCAAGTTCAAAAGTCTCAACCATTCCTGTTTCCTTCCTACGTACAGTTTCAGACGATGTATATTTCACTTCCTGTCTAGTGTATTCGATTACTTTTTTCTCCCTTCAGCTGTAGCTTATCAAAAATCATTCGTTCGATCCCCTTCCCCCCACATCTTCACCTTTATTTCCTTTGTTGCTAACATGTATTCGTCTATTTTTATGTTTTCCATTAGCACTTTAAAATGTCCAGTTTCTGTGCATCACTTCCTGCGATATTGAATGCTCATAAATTTGATCTGTTGTTTGTCTCCCTTAGGGGCAATGTCATCATGGAATCTCTAGAAACAATTATGGTTTTGTCTTTTTTTTATTATTGTTTTCTTCGATAACAATAAAACAGTATTCGAATCTGATATCAACACAACGAATCTGTTGTTGTTGTTTTTTTAAATTAAAAAAAACTTGTAATGGCCGAAAAAAATGGTTTAAAAATAACAATATCGAGCATCTCTTTATATAGCTTGTAAATACATGTTCAGCCCATTTCAACAAATGTGGATCATGTGTCATTATATCGCCGCCCCCCCCTTGCATGAGTGGCGGCTCAAGTATAGACACTGTGGAACTGCAGCACTCCATATATCCACTTGATATTATCGATAACATTCATTAGAATGAATCCTTTGTTTTTAAAAAAATATTAATTTATATTTGTAAAATAATTTATTTATATAAAAGCGATTTGGGCTCTGCGTTAAATCGGAAGTAAAGAATCAATACAACAGTATTCCAGTTTAAAATACAATCATGAAAAAATCGGATCTGCACGAAACCAAAAAAAAAAAACAACCTTAGCCTACCGATTAAGCCTAAGGGGATATAACTCTATGCAAAGGTTTTGCAAGGGTACAGCTAGTAACATATACATGTATAAAAGCGATTTGGGCTCTGCGTTAAATCGAAAGTAAAAATCTGTGTAGTGTGTGACATTCACTATTTAGCCAAAGGAAAAAAAAAACAATAACTAACCATTCACGCACGTCAAATTTGGTAAGAGTTTGACTATTGGTGACCGGAAATACCCACACTTAACATTTTTGAACTGGACGATCAGACTTATGAGATAATCAACGGGGGGGGGGGGGGTGGTGGTGGTGTTAGAGACACCCTATAGTGACGGGCGTAATCACCCTTTACGGCGCTACCATCTTGACAAATAGGTCAACCCCATATTATTTTTAAAAAAAAGCAAAATTGCCAACCCTTAAACTTGAGTGTAGGGGGTAGAAGCCCTGATGTGTACTTGAGTTCATTGGGGTAGAGGACATATCGTGCATACTAGCTAGCTCCGTGGCGTGAAAATTCTACAGCAGGGGCCAGGCATTCTACAGTAGGGGGACCAAGCCAATAGCAGGGGGGGGGGCAGGATATAAACGTTACTAAATAGAGCAAACAAGCAGAAGGGGCCAGAAAAACTCGCATGCTACGGGCCTGATACTAGCACACCTACCACATTTGTTAGTCTAGTATACATTACTTTATAAGATAGTCTCCAGTGGTTGTGTAAACAAAAGACTATTGTGTACGTGTCAGGTTGCTATATTCACCTGTAAATAAACCGGACGTGGTCCAGCTACAGGCCTGATTCATCTGTCGGAGTGTGCAATGTGTTCGAGTCATCGTGAAAATATGCGGTACTGTGTACAACCAAAACACACCGATACAAATATATAAGTAACGTGGTCACGTCGCAGTATGGAACTGTCCGCACCACAGTTCCGGAGGCGATATGTTTGGCTGTTGCCTGCGCGTAAAAGTAAGCTACAAGAGAAGCTGCGAGTGTGTATGTGTGTGTGAGAGAGAAATAGAGAGGGGTAGAGAAAGAGAGAGAGAGAGAGTTCAAAGGTAGAAAGAGATCAAAGGGAGAGAGAGAGAGAGAGAGAGAGAGAGAGAGAAAGAGGGAGAGAGAATTCAAAGGGAGAGAGGGGAAAGAGAGCACTATAGCGGTGCCGACACTGGAATAGTTGAGGTTATAGTAATATTAGTAAGTACTATTTGTTGATTTTGTTCTTTCATGATTTAATCAAGTTTCTGGAAAACATTTTCCAGCGGTACACGTTGGCTTCCTTCTACACAATTTTAAATTGAAGGCATAAATGTGTTTTGACTGCAGCCCCCCCCCCACCCTTCCTCCCCCCCACCCCCCACCACCACTAATTTTAACTACGGTCCGCCGCTGCCTGACACACATTGGTGGTAATCCTTGGGTTATTCCGGTTTGATTACTAGACTGACAATGGATCATGTCTGGCAATGTTTATGGGTTCAATGCTGAACTAAATCATCCAGTCTCTACCCCCCCCCCCCACTCCACATCCCCTCTCATACGTAGACTTTAGTTTAAAATTGCATGCGCCACTCGAATTCAATTTCATTCGCTCTCTGTAATCCCTGTCACACTCCCGCACGCGCGCGCACACACAGACATACACTGGCGATTGAATCACTGGCTTGATTTAGAGTCACTCACTCTGCCACCCCACTCATAGTTAGCAGCATCCACACAGAGGCGTCCATCCGTTTCGCTGGTTTCTTATGTCCGCGAGGTGGACGACTCCTCCACACTTTATGTCCGGCAATTTATCCCCGTAAATAATCACGTTTCTTTATCCATTTGATTTTCTTTGTTTAAAAAAAAATAATAGTTATTAAACACAATCACAAATACGTGCTCTTTTTTTTTAAATGTCCAATAAAAACAGAACTTATAAAACATGCACAATGATATATATATATTATCACATGGGGACAACATTAGCGGCTGTTGATCACATCCACAATAGGCGTAACTTCCGTTGTATATTGTTTAGTTTTGCTATTCTGGGTTATCTGCCCATGTTTGAACGAACCAATCAATGGGCAGCAATAAAAAAAAGCTCCTACTCTCTATATAATTGTAGCTCTCTTGCTCGTTATGTAAACATTCCAGAATACAGAGGCGGACTAGGGTCAATTCAGACTAACGGGTGCATATTTCATTGCGCCTTGATGAAAAATGTGGGCTTTTTAGGGGAGCCCATGTAAAATAATTCACACAAGTATTAAAATAGAAGTTTGTGGTGATGGGCACTGAAGGAAGAAGAGGAGATAATGCGAGTTAGAGGGGAAAGTGCACGGATACTGATTGAAATAGTTCACACAGTGATTTAAACAAATTATTGTTACGATGTGCCTAATCTCAAAATCAGCCTTCCTGTCATCTTCCTGTTTTATATGATGACCTACTAAACCGCGCTGAATGTTTGTAAATTGACCTTTTTATTTACATGGAATGTCGCTATAAATATAACTTAAGAATTACCTTATTATATAAGTATTCAAAATTTTTATTTTATTTTATGTCAAAAAAAAAAAACCCAAGAGAACTCACTCTTTAAGATGTCATAATCTAGCGAGTAAAAAAAAAGTTCCCTTCTTAGCCCTATCGGGCCTTCGGGGCAGATGAGGTGTAGAATTCATCTGTTTCTATAACCTCGGCATATGAAGGGATTGTGTGGTTAGCACAACGCCCAGCCGCCTTTACTTCCCCAACTTAAAGTCAGGTACCCATTTAAAGCTGGGTGGACTTGTGGGACGACTTTGCACCAAATTTCACCTGGAAAAATTGCCCATGGTTCTCACCGAGGATCGAACCCAGGACTCTCAGGTCGACAGTCGAGTATCTACACCACTCGGCCATCCGTCCCACATTAATCTAGCGAGTAACTGTCTAATAAAATTTTCCTGGTACCATTTTTTTTTTTTACTGCTCAGTACTGGCATTTATTTAATGCACTTTCCAGTGGCTGATCACATGAGCATCGCTAGAGACTATGACGCTTCTGTAGTGTAGCTTGACTAAAACTGTCTACATTTTTTTTTTGTATCGGAACCTAAATATATACAATTGTTCATTTCAATCATTTGTTTCAGCTAATACAAAAAACAGTAACCCTTACCCAGAGCCCCCCCCCTCCAACCCACGTCTCCCTCCCTCCCTTTTCAAAAGATCACTGTAGTCAGCCAGACAAGTTATTTACACTCTGCAAAGTTTTTAAGCTTTTTTTTTTTAATCAAACAAACAAACAAAACAACAACAATATCTTTCGACTTATGAGATAATCAACAGGGGGGGGGGGGGGGTTAGAGACACCCTATAGTGACGGGCGTAATCACCCTTTACGGCGCAACCATCTTGACAAATAGGTCAACCCAATATTTTTTTTTTAAAAAGCAAAATTGCCAACCCTTAAACTTGAGTGTAGGGGGTAGAAGCCCTGATGTGTACTTGACTTCATTGGGGTAGAGGCCATATCGTGCATACTACGTTTAATACTTCAGTAACTGGGTTAAAAGTAAATAACTTTTTTGTTTGTTTTAATTTATTCGTTTTTTTTTATAAAATGTTCTAATAATTAATTCCATTTTTTTAATCTACCAGGCTTTTTTTTTCAATATCTAAAGGAATCAGCGCCATGGAACTGTTAACGTTTAGAAGAAATTCGCTGCCAGTCAGCAAGGTCGATTGATCGGACAATGTTTCCGGCACCCCTTCTTCTCTGACGAGACGGTCGTCTCTTGTTCCTCTCCGTGTCTAAAGGCGGCGCCCGCGAGCTGCATCGATAGGGAACATACTCCAAGTCATGCTCGACTCCCCCGGATCGGGGCCCCCCACGTTCTCACCATGAAAGACACCCAGGACGCCGACGACGACGATCGCAGGATCGCAAAGGCGGCGCCGGAGCCCCCGCGGAGCAATGACGACAACAACCACAACAACAACTACGCCGGCAGCCGGAACCGGGAGGACGACGGCGATGACCCGCAGCAGGGGGGCAAGACCCCGCCCCAGGCGCTCCCTCCGCGCCTGCACCGCAGCAGCACGGAGGCGAGCGTGGGCACCACCGTCACCAGCGACGACCCCCTGCAGGGCCCCCGGCTGACGCCGTACGAGAGGCTGACCCAGGACCTGGCCAATGACCAGAGGGTGGTCCGAGAGATCACCCTCGGCCGGAGGATAGCCTTCTACAGGATACGCGGTGAGATCGGCTCTGGAAACTTCTCCCAGGTCAAGCTAGGGATTCACGCACTGACCAAAGGTATCGGTGTTATTGTGTTGTTGTTTTTTTTTTTAAAATATTAGTTGGTCGCTAGGTCTTTTTTTTAATGCCACCATTACCAGCATGAAAGGGTGTAGTGTGCCTTCCGCACCAGCATTGTTGGCGGCGCTGATGCATGTCTGTCATGCCTTCAGAGCAGCGGGGCGAGTGTGCACGCTTACATCTGCCGGGTACTGCAGAAAAAAGGGTTTTTAAGATCTGCCCAGACTGGCCAGACCAGCAGGGGGTGTGTGCTGCTGATCGGCTAGAACGACAAGGCAAGGTTTTTTTTTCCCGCCACTCGGACAGAGGGGGGGGGATGTAATGTTCCGACCACATCCATCACCTCCAGCTGTGAATACTATAGTCTCGGATAGTCCTCTCTGACCACAGTACCACCACCGTCGCAAAAGGTTTTTTTTTCCTGACTAGGAGAAACCCGATGATCTTTTCCCCGTAGACCAGGATAGCCTGGCACAGGAGGCACCTTAATGACCATGCTGACCATGGTACCTCCTGTGCTAGGTCATGTGGTGTTACTGTCAGGCTTTAACAGGTACTTTTTCCCCCTTAACCCTAGGTATTCAAACACTGACCAAATGAAATGTTTCAATGGTTTGAGTTGTTTTTTTTTTAAGATTCGTTGGTTGATAGATATATTGCGTAAATGTTGATCCCTAAAAGCCTATATATATAACTGTTGAGCATTTTTGGAACAGTTTTAGCTGTTATTTTCCCAACCACTTCCATCCACAATCTAGGAGTGCGACAGACAACGAAGGACTGTAACTTCTGGCAGGATTCAAACCCCATAATCACCACTACCACCTGACAGGTGGACGGAGCGCTGACCTACCTACCCGAAAAAAACCTTTAAGTCCGATTCCAGATTCAGATGTAAACGTTTTCTAACAATATCAGTATCTGGAATATGGGGGGGATGCGGGCAATCAGGCTCATAAGGCCTCCATTTCTGGCTCTGCACTTAACTTCCGCTGCTCTTGTAGTCTTTCTGTATAGTTCGGTGATAATTGAGCCGTTGCCATTTTTTTTAGTTTGTTTGTTTTCATGTCGAGATGTTGTCATGGCAACAATATAACCCTTGTTGGAAATTATTTTTCACGTTTCTTTTTTTTTCCGCACCCCCCCCCCCGGGTGATACAATAATATCGATCTAATAATCACCGATCTAAAACATGCAGAATTCATATAGAAACAGTATGCCAGATTTTTAATTCAATCAGAAACATTATGCTACATTTTTAATTCATATAGAGACATTATGCCAGATTTTTGGCCATATAGAAAGATTATGCCAGATTTTTAATCATTTAAACATTGAGGGCATTCTATGTACGAGCTAAGGTTTTAACAACCCACACGCTTACAAAGACACACATACACACACACACACACACACACACACAATTGATGTCAAGCATGAAATGTGTTTAAAAAAAATAACAACAGCAACAAAGAAACAACTGGATCGATGTGTGCAGGTTTATTTGCTCCCATGGAAAGTGTAATAATAACTCCTCGGCCACGGGAAACATTTCTCTCATTGTTAGCTCATCATCTAACACCACACCAGTGTAAGGCAGAGGTTCTGAGTCCGTGTTAAGCATTACCCCATTTTTTTCTTTGTATAAAAGACTGGCCTGCAACCACAGCTCGTATATATTACATATATATATATATATATATATATATATATATATATATATATATATATATATATTGGTCATATACAAAAATTCGAGTAAGGCACAACTTAATAAAATGAGGAATAACAAGAGTAAAAGGGAAATTCAAAGCTGTAAATGACCTATGTAATTTGACAAAATAGTTTGAATTAATAATGGATCAATCCGATGATGCGGAGCGTATAGATCAGGTGGTCGGCAGAGCTTTTGAACCGCGGCCCGCAATTTTCCCCGTGTCTCGAATAAATAATGAAATACGCAGAATCGAGTAACCTCAGTATAAATTACCCGCTTATGTTGTTGTTACATTAACAACACGCTTGTCTCATTCAAACATTGATTTATTTTACTTGCTCAGACAGGAAGCTCGAGATTTAAACGGTCTAGTTCTTATGTATGTCAGTGATTGTCAGTGTTGGAGCATTCAACTCCAGTTTAGTTCTTATGTATGGCAGTGAGAGTTTAGCCACGTTCTGCCGTAGTCCTGAGCAAATGGTATGGAGCCTGTGCTACTTCACTCCGGTGATTACGGAGTTGTGCTGTCCTTAGTTTTTAACCTTATCACCCGTCTAATAGCTCTATTGTGGACGCGGAGTTATTAAAGCAAATAGCATGAAGCTGTCGTCTAATATGTACAGCTGACAGGCAAGTCTAAATTACAGTAGTAAACGTGTCACGTGATGTTTGGCTGAACACAATATTCGATACCATAGTATGGAGGATCGATACCATAGTAGGCAAGATCGATCCCAGTTTTTAAAATATTTATCCGTCTTAGTAAGTCTGTCTGTCCGTCTGTCCTACTGCCTGCCTGATTGTCATTCTAACCATCCGTCTGTCCGTCTTTTTGACTGCCTGTATGTTTGTCGGTCTGTCTATCTATCCTAACCCCCCCCCCCCAATCGTTTACGATTCTATGTGAACATGTTTCGGTTTTATGCGGACCCTACTGTAAACGAAAACAAGGATAAAAGAAGAAAAAAAAAACATCTCAGTCAATTAAGTTCTACACAGTTGGAGGTACGCCACAACATTATCGGTGGAACTCTCTCTCTCTCTCTCTTTGAACTCTCTCAGTTTTATCTGCGGGCTGAGACTTAGTCTCTTAGAGCCCGTGAGATCAGACCTGCTGTGTCTCTCAACATCTGGAGACTGCCATAGAGCCCGATGGCCAGCAGGCTTCCGGACAGGTCCACCCTGTGGTCCGCCAGTCCGGGGCACTCGAATAGCAAATGATCTACGGTTTCCTCCACTTCCCTGCAGTGTCTGCAAAGGGTGTCGACATTGGGCCTCAACCTCCCAAAGTACGCGCCAAGAGGACAGTGCCCAGTTCGGAACTGGGCAATTAGCGCCTGCTCGACACGCCTGAGCTTCCACCACGGGTCAGTTTTGGACGGCCGCTCTAGGACTTGCCGGATCTGAAGTCCGTTCACCCCATGAGCCCAGCCCGAGAACCACTTCGATTGTCCAAAGAGGCAGATCATGGAACGTGCTGCCTCGAATGAGCTCTTTCCTGCACTCACGGGCAGCACTTGGGAATCTGTCGACTGGACTACTGCCTTGGCAATGCCGTCTGCCCTTTCATTTCCGGGCACGTCCGCATGCCCGGGAACCCATTGAAGGGTCACATGCACGTGATGTTGGGACGCAAGACCCTGTATTGCCATCAGCATGGCTTCCAGCAGAAGCGGCCATTCTCCCGTCCCTTTTACAGCTTGGAGAACAGAGAGCGCGTCAGTGAGGATGACAATATCCAGAGCAGGTAAAGTACCCTCACCAATTAGCTCCCCTATGTGGTCCACTGCCTCAGTAATGGCTGTCATCTCTGCCTCGTAAGCACAGAGTGACCCACATAGGCCAGCATGGTCTTTCACAAAGCCAGTTTGTGGGAGAGTGATGTGGACCCCAAACGAGGCGCTTGTCCGACCGTCTCTACTGGATACAGAAGCATCAGTATAGGCCAGTATAGCGTTCCCCGAATAGTTTCCAATCATCTCCATAGCTACATCCGTGATGGTTCGGCGATCCTTTGCGTTCCCAGCATTGGTTTCGACCAGGGTCGTGCGTACCTCGGGCATGCAGAGAGCCTCGCCAGGCGGGAGCCTTGAGACAGTCTCTAGCATTAGGCGGTCAGTCGGCAGCTTGATCTCGGAGGCAAGTCTCACCGCGTGGTGCATAAAAGACTGCATCGAGAGCCGCTTTCTTTCCACCCAGCCATCAACCATCTCCCTTAGGACTGAGGTCTCCTCCTGCCGCTTGAACCGTTCATACGCGGTTAAAACGGCCTGCTCTCTACGGATACCCAGAGGTGGCACATTTGCCATGATTTCCACCGCTGCTGTGGGTGCCGTTCGAAAAGTGCCTGTGATCAGCCGGAGAGCCTGGTTTTGTACAACATCCAGGGCCTCTAAAGAGGACTTAGACCCATAGACCTGCACAACCTGGCTATAATCTATCTGAGACCTTACTGCACCCATGTACAGTGACCTCAGGACATCTGTTCGAGCCCCCCAGGACGTGCTCGCCAACTTTTTGACAATATTCAGTCTGTCGGAGGCGCAGCGGGCAACCTCCGACAGATGTGTGCAGAGAGTAAGCTTTCTGTCAAGTGTTACTCCCAGGTACTTGGGCTTAGGTTCCAGAGCAAGAACCTCACCCTCTACCTCCAGTCTAAATGGCTCCTTAAGGATACTCGTGCCCATGGTAAACAGCGAGTAGACGGTCTTCGAGACGTTAATCTCTAGCCCCCACATCCTAGTATAACAGCCGACCGTAGTCAGGTCCTTCTGGAGTGCTCTCTCAAGGACTGAGGCACTCCTTCCGGTCTTCCACATCGCTAAATCGTCGGCATACAGTAGGCTTTTACATCCCAGAAACTCAGGCAGGTCATTGATGAAAGCTAGGAACAATGTACAACTGAGGGCGGAGCCCTGTGGGAGACCCTGTTCGAGGGTCCGTTTCCTCGACACGCTGCTCCCAACGCGTGTCATGATAGTACGATTACTGAGGAAACTGCGTAACCAAATGTACATCTCAGCGGTGACACCCAACCGCTGTAGCTTCAACAATAGTCCTGGTCGCCAGACTCGATCGTAAGCCTGCTTGAGATCTAGGAAAACTACCGCCGTTGACTCAGCTCTCTGAAAGCCGTCGGCTATCTCTTGGACGAGGAGCGTGACCATGTCCATCGCACTCTTACCCCGCCGAAAGCCTCCTTGCTTTGGGGTAATGAGCCCTTTTTCCTCTAAGAACCACATCAACCTTCGGTTGACCATGCGTTCAGCTACTTTCCCAACACATGAAGTGAGGGAAATAGGACGGCAGCTTTCTGCCTGGTCAGTCTTTTTCCCTTTTTTAAGTACCGGCACTATGACAGCCTCCCTCCACCTCTGAGGGAGTTCTCCTGTCAACCACGTGCGATTGACAAACTGGAGAAGCTTTGCTTGTCCCGCTGCCCCGAGGTGTGTGATCATCTCATTACTGATCAAGTCACTACCTGGGGCCTTTCTCATGCGACACTTCCTGACTGCGTATGCCAATTCATTGACAGAGAATGGAGCTCTGAACGTGTCTCGATTTTCCGTGCCAAACTCAGCCTTCTCTTTGACCCGTCGGACTTTGTCCAGCGCCTTGGACAATGTACTCTTCTTACTTGACTTGCTGACCTCTGCAAAGTGCTTGTTAAGCACTTCGGCCTTCTTGCTATCGCTAGCCGTCAGGCCTGAGTCCGTTTGCATCGGGGCACCAGTTCTAATTCTTTCAGTCTTTCAGCAATTTCCATGTCTTTTGGCTCTCCCTTAGATCCAACTTCTCGCAAGTATCAGTCCATTTCTGCTTTTTGGCCTCAGCAGACGCCCTTTTTACTTGCTCAGTTAGTTTATTGTACTCACGGCGCGCCTCAGCCGTTTTCAATCGACAAGCTTTCTTTCGAGCGGCTTGTCTTTGCCGAACTAACCTTGCAAGGGCTGTAGTCCAAAATGGTCTGAACTTACGTTTCGGGAGGTTCTTTGGGATCGTCCTACGTGCGGCACCTAAGATCGCTTCAGTGATCTCCTTGTATACAACGTCGACTGTTCCACACTCGGTATCTACCCTCTCCAAGGCAGCGTCAGCTGCTGCCCTGAAGGCGTCCCAATTAGCTTTTGAATAAACCCAGCACCTGTGCTTAGCTCCTGGGTTTCTCTCAGGTGGAGGAATATCCACTGAGACGAGAACGGGTCTATGGTCACTACCGACGCAATCTAGCACGCGGAAAGAGGTGTTACAGGCCAGGTCAGCCGTGACGAGTGTTAAGTCGGGTCTCGTTTCGCTCCCACTCGCACCGTGCAGCAAGGTGGGTACAGACTCGTGGTCCTGCAACCTAACTAGACTTGTAATATTACAAATCTCCTCAATCCTCTGGCCAGCCGCATCGGTGCGTTCATAGCCCCATGCCGGAGACATGGCGTTGAAATCACCACATACGAAGGTGCCAAGCAGAGTACCCTCAGCTGTTATTAGACTGAGCTCCGTCTTGGGGGGATTGTACACGTTTACACAATGGTACTTCCTCCCATCCTTATAAACATCCACCGCAAGCGTATCCGTTTTTCCGCGTGAGCCGTGGGCGCTGCTCGGCTGAGCGTTTAGCGTATTTCTGACCAGGGTCACCAATCCCCTGCAGTTCTTGCACCCACAACGGAAGCACGAATAGCCAGTGAAGTGGACTGTCCTAAGTCCAAGGATGCACTCTTGCAACATTGCAACATCCACGTCATTCTCGTTCAAAAGTTTTGCGACTTCTAGGCTCTTGGGGATGAGACCCCGGACATTCAGATGGACAATCCTGAATTGAGCCTTACCAGAGCGTTTCCCGAGTCTTCGCTTGTCAGTTGTGGTGCCGGTCACCTCAGGCGGGGAGCTTTCGGCTACACCCGGAAACAGTGACCTGCTCTCCTCAACTTTCGACTTCCCGCTGACAGAGCAATCAGCGTTTATCGCCGAGGGCTGGGCTTGACAGTTCCCAGTCTCTTTCGTCGCGCAAGGCACCATCGAAGGGGTACGGCTGTCTCCCCTCTCTGTTACCCTGCCAGAGTCGATTTCCGTGCTGTCGGGATGTACCTCGGGGGTACGCACAGTGACTGGTTCACCCTTGGTAGGGTTCCCCAGGGGTAGAGGCCGACAACCTTCCGCCCTGCATCTCATTCCCAAGCCAGGTACCAGCGGCGGAGCCAGCCATCTTTCCAGCCCCGTTCTCGGTACCTTGCTGGTCGTCACCTTCGGTTTTCCGCTGGAAGAGCTGCCAGCGTTACCCGAGGACTGGGCTCGACCTGCCGCAGCCGCTTTTGGGGGTCTGCCTCCCCCTCGTCTCCGCGTGGTCGTACGTTCTGATTTCGTGCCAACAGAGCAGTTAGCACTAGTCAGGGACTATGCTCGACCTGCCGCAGCCTCTTGTGAGGGTGTGCGAATTCCCTCGTAGCGCCGTTCAGCGGTCACTCGTGCCTGGGTCGGGTTGACAGAGCAATCAACCGTTCTCAGGGGCCTTGCCTGACCTAGCTTGGCCTTCACCTGTGATGGGACGCGACTCCCATCTGTTCGCTTTTCCGGTAAACCAGGCGGTGGACACTCAGTGCCTTCGATCCGCCTTAGTGGTTCTCGAGCTGGGTCGAAAGTAGCCATTTTTACGATGCCAGACCTTTCAACTGAAATCTTGGCACCGGGGCCAGTAGTCGAGCTTTTTACGATGGCGGCCCTACCGCCCCCTAACCATCCATCGAGGCATGTTTGGGTGCTGCCCAGACCCGCTTTATTCCTTTTCTTATCCTTATCCATTTGCTTTTCGAGTGCCCCAGGGAGGGGCGGGTTGGGTGGTCTGACAAGTAAGCAGAGCAGCTCAGTTGCCTCTCCTGCCTCGACCCAGGCTAAACCAGTGCCGGGGCGTGCCTACCGCCGGACATGTCTGATCTCTCGGAATGAGAGTGGGTTGGCGTACCTTTTTCCTCGAAACCCCGATCTGCCATCGAGGGGCTGGCTCCGTGCAATACCAGCGTTCGGTCACAGTATCGAGTACACCAGGGTTCACTTCCCGTGCTCGCCCTGCAGCGGGGGAGCGTTTAGCAGTTCCCTAGCGGGCATCCCACCACCATTCACCTAAGAGCGTTCAGGTGCCCTCCAGAGCGGGGTGGGCTGGTGGCGTAGGTAGCGGCATTACCTAAGAGACACTTTTAGATTTCACATTGTTCCCAGAGCAGGGAGCCTCCCAGAGCAAGGAAGCCCAATGTTACTTTCTATTTGGATCATCAGTTATCGATCAAGTTTGACAGTCTTTATTGTCTTCTGCCAGACATGAGGCCGGCCAGCACCTAGGGATGACCACAGCCCCCATAGTACCGGCCGGGTGTGGGTCTCAGGAATCCTCCAGACGAACAGCCCCGACCAGCCACGCGTACTGTAAAGGTCCGAACTCTATCACAGTGTAGTTCTTACAGTGTAGTTCATACAGTGTAGTTCTTACAGTGTAGTTCATAAGTGTAGTTCATAAGTGTAGTTCATACAGTGTAGTTCATACAGTGTAGCTCATAAGTGTAGTTCATACAGTGTAGTTCTTACAGTTTAGTTCATAAGTGTAGTTCATAAGTGTAGTTCATACAGTGTAGTTCATACAGTGTAGTTCATACAGTATGGTTCATACAGTGTAGTTCATACAGTGTAGTTCATACAGTGTAGTTCTTACAGTGTAGTTCTTACAGTGTAGTTCATAAGTGTAGTTCATAAGTGTAGTTCATACAGTGTAGTTCTTACAGTGTAGTTCATACAGCGTTGTTCATACAGCGTTGTTCATAAGTGTAGTTCATACAGTGTAGTTCATACAGTGTAGTTCATACAGTGTAGTTCATACAGTGTAGTTCATACAGTTTAGTTCTTACAGTGTAGTTCATACAGTGTAGTTCATACAGTGTAGTTCTTACAGTGCGAATTATTCGATTGAAAAAAAAAAATTACTTTATTTTCCACACACCTATTCTCGATTAAATAATAATGAAAAGTTGTGACCCCCCCCCCCCCAAACATCAAATTGGGGATCCCGGTTTTAGGTGACGTCTGCTTCAAGTTCTAAGAAAACTCCATACCTTCCAGCCAAATACAAGTAGCGCCCGAAGGTCTGTCCATATTCTAGACCTCTCTACACCGTGATATTTTAGCGGCGGTTTCCAAACAAGATTGCGCTAATGATGTCCCCCCTACCCCCACCCCCCGACCCCCACCCCTTTCCATTCTACCTCGGTACTGCCGTAGTGCCCCACCGCCACACACGTTCCCTTCCATAACCAGCCCGTCTAACGGTCTCTAACGTATAAGTAATGTCATTATTGACGTCTGCGGTGAGAGAGGTCAGGAAATATTTAGCCCGTCTGATGATGGAAAAGATCGAACGTTGCGCCAGCGTTAAATGCCCCCCCCCACCACCAGACGTAAACCAGCCAGAATGTTTACGTCCGGTCACGCAAACAAACAAAAAAAAATCCATTGAGAGAAAAAATAAAAAGGTGTTTATTTTTTTTGTTGTTACATAGGTCGGTGAAGCAAAAGGGGAAGTAAGTGGTTTAAATATCAACGACCTCGATGACATAAGATGATCATTATGAAAGGTCATTTATAAAGTACGTTTTGAAACAGTAACGAGTGGCAGCAGATTTTAAGTGGAAGATTCGATTCACTCTTGGCTATCATTTGTCTGTGACATTTCAGTTTACATAATCATCTGGCTACCATTTGTCAGTGACAGTTCAGCTTACATAATTATCTGTTAAGGGATTGGAGTTCTTCGTACTTGTTTTCCCAAGTAGCCTAATCGATTACTACTCGAGAACATTTTGCACCTTGGGCTCATATACTTGCACCTTGGGTACATATACTTGCACCTTGGGGCATTTTTATACCCATGGGTCTTACTTGGAATTGTAAAAAACGTGTGTACTTGTACTTGCATGGGAAGTACTTGGGAGTCCCAAGGCTCGATTTACCGCCACACATAGAGCTGGCTCCTGGTACCGGCAGACATAGAGCTGGCTCCAGGTACCGGCAGACATAGAACTGGCTCCTGGTACCGGCAGACATAGAACTGGCTCCTGGTACCGGCAGACACACATAGAGTTGGCTCCTGGTACCGGCAGACATAGAGCAGGCTCCAGGTACCGGCAGACATAGAACTGGCTCCTGGTACCGGCAGACATAGAACTGGCTCCTGGTACCGGCAGACACACATAGAGTTGGCTCCTGGTACCGGCAGACAGAGCTGGCGCCAGGTACCGGCAGACATAGAGCTGGCTCCTGGTACCGGCAGACAGAGCTGGCGCCAGGTACCGGCAGACATAGAGCTGGCTCCTGGTACCGGCAGACAGAGCTGGCGCCAGGTACCAGAAGACATTAGAGCTGGCTCCTGGTACCGGCAGACATAGAGCTGGCTCCTGGTACCGGCAGACATAGAGCTGGCTCTTGGTACCGGCAGACATAGAGCTGGCGCCAGGTACCGGCAGACATAGAGCTGGCTCCTGGTACCGGCAGACATAGAGCTGGCTCCTGGTACCGGCAGACATAGAGCTGGCTCTTGGTACCGGCAGACATAGAGCTGGCTCCTGGTACCGGCAGACATGGAGCAGGCTCCAGGCAACAACCATCAGGCTACCACTTATCACGAACTGTTTTGACATCACTTACATTTTCAAAACATGACCACATAGTTCGCTATAAACAGTTGACACTTTGAATCAACTCACAAAGTAAACCTCAGCCACAACACAAAAAGTCACAACGGATCCATACGACTATCAATAGATATCAGATATCACAACAGATCCATACGACTATCAATAGATATCAGATATGATTTTTTTTAATTCATCATGTTATTTAGAATTTTGTTTTGTTTATATTTAGTCCTTCGTACAGAATCTCATTTTACCTTGACTGACTTTAATAAATTGTGTATAAAATATAAAATGTCGTTAGAATAGTGTTGTAGTCCACCGTTGCAAATTAATTAGTGCTATACATATACTTATTATAAGTAAAACTCAATTTTTTTTTTTCTTATTTTTTACTTTTTTTTTTTCGCCCACAGAAAAAGTCGCCATTAAAATACTGGATAAGACCAAACTGGATCAAAAGACCCAACGGCTTTTGTCTCGGGAGATCACATCCATGGAGCGGCTCCACCATCCGAACATCATCCGGCTGTACGAAGTGGTGGAGACACTGGCCAAGCTGCACATCATCATGGAGTATGCAGGGGGAGGGGAGCTCTTCACTAAAATATCTAACGAAGGGCGACTACCGGAGGCAGACGCCAAATGTATATTTGCTCAGTTGGTGTCCGCTGTGGAGCACATGGTAAATTATTGATTTTTGGATTTTTTTTTATTCTTCCCCCCCCCCTCTCAACATGTGACAGGATTATATTGTTAGATTTGTTACATAATTGATAGAACTGCATGCCTTGTAATATGGTTTATAGATCAAATGACACTAAATAATGTCAGATATAAAACTGGTTTATTTTTTTTTTCTTAATAGATTTCTAATTACTGTATTTATAATTAATTTTAAAAAAACATATGAGCATATCACATATATTGTAGCAATGAATGTTAAAAATAACTTATAAAATTTTTAACTGTAGGCTATACATTACAGTTTAATTGATATAATTTAATTGATGGAATTTAATTGATGGAATTTAATTGATGGAATTTAATTGATAGAATTTAATTGATAGAATTTAATTGATAGAATTTACAAGATAAATGTAGGCTACATTCTAACTAACCTTTTAGCTCTATTAAATTATCTACAGCTGATGAAAAACATAGCTTTAGTTTTAAAATCTGATAAAAATATATATATTTTAATTTTAGCTTTAAAGGTGAATTAAAAATTCAGGGAAAATTATTCCATTCATTATGACTGATCTAATCATGTAAATCATATAAATATTTTTTTCATTTCAGCATGACAACAACATCATCCATAGGGACCTAAAGGCCGAAAATGTTTTCTATGCAAACTCCAAGTGGATTAAAGTTGGAGATTTTGGATTCAGCACAGTTGCTCGCACCAGTGAGATGTTGAACACTTTTTGTGGCTCTCCTCCTTATGCTGCTCCCGAGCTGTTCAAGGATGAACACTATTTTGGCGTATTTGTGGATATTTGGGCGTTGGGCATTCTGTTGTATTTCATTGTGACCGGGCTGATGCCGTTCAGAGCAGAGACTGTGGCGAAGTTGAAAAAGTGCATTCTCGAAGGGAGTTACAGTGTGCCATCATACGTGTCAGACAGGTGTGTTTTTCTTATACGCAGCATTTTGAAACACATTCCTCAGGACAGGTTTACAATAGCCGAAATTAAAAGGAGTGAGTGGCTAGAAAACCAGGAATTTCCGGGGCCACTAGACCCCTATAATTTAAATCCAAGTCTTGACCCTGCTGTGATAAATGAGGAAGAGCGAGAGGCTCGGATGATACTTGGTAATCTAGGGATAACTGATGAGCATCTGAAGCAGGCCAGCATCAGGGACTCCAGAAGTAGCATCACTGGAACTTACAGAATAGTTTTGCACAGAGTCCAGAAGAAAAATTCGGGACTGCTGGAGTCGACGGTTGATCCTGTCATTGACAAACGAGAGTCAAACTCGAACTCAGTCATTGAGAAGAGGCGAACAAAACGCATAACAGTTACCCACAATTCAAAGTCGGTTGGAAGCAAACCTCAGTCTAGAACATGCACTATATTGTGAAAAAAAAATTTTTTATTTTTCTTGACATTTTAGTGAGATTTTGTGGAATTTGACAGATCATATAATTGTAAATATATTTATAAATATTCGCTCCCGGATTAGAGCTGATTTGTGATACAAGGTTACCTCCCTCATGCTGTAGCCTGACAAGAGTTTGTTCCCCCTTGTTTGTTGATGTTCTGCAAATGTTTTTGTACACCTAATGTGATAGGGTTTCCATTTTATGCCAACCATGAGCAATAGTTTTACAAAGGTTGTAAGCAAAATATAGTCTAATAGATTATACTGGTGTCAAAACTTCCTGGTTATTTTTTTTTTTTTAGAAGTCTTCAACAATGTGTGCTTAAAAATATAAACTAAATCTGAATTAAATATTTATGTTATCAAAACCAATTGGAATGAAATGAAACAAAGCAAAAGTAGTGAAAGAATGTAGCATTAAAATTTGAATATGAACAAAATGAACTTAATATGTGCAAAAACAAACTTAAGAGTTTTTCTTTTGCGTAAAGTGTGAAGGCTCTTTGATTAAAAAAAAATTTTTAGCTTCAATTGCACAATTAGTATTTAACAAATGTGATAAACCATGCTCATTGTCTGTTAATGTCACAAATTTATATGGGCCAGTGCTGGACACATGCCACTGTTAATAAAATTTTTGTTTGTCTTGAAATGCTCATTTCATGAATATTCCATTCCCCACAATATATATATTTAAAAGATTTTGCGACCCCCCCCCCCCCCCCCAACATTGTCATATTGTTAAAATTTAATGTTTTTGTTTTTTTAAACCATGTTTTGTGAGGTTGAAAAATATTTTTGAATGTATTTATTTTGATTGTCAGTCCCATAAGTAAACTTCGCTTCAAAGCTGCAAGAGAGAGAAAGAGAGAGAGAGCAGTGCTGACTAGTTTAGTTAAAGTAAGGTTTAAGAAATGTATTATAATATCAGTCCCAGAAGTTCACAGAATTATGCACAATTATTATTTCCAAATTTTTTTTTAAATCACAAAAGAATATTATCATTAAACTCTTTTCAACTTTCTTTAATATATAAACTATGTTGTAAGCAATATATGTATTGAATATAGTAATAGATAACATTGAAAAAACATGTCTAATAAGGTGATAATTAATAAGTTATTTTTCTGTAAATGAACTTTTACCTATTAGCAATATTTAGTTTTCTTATAGATTATTATTTTTTTTTTTTTGAAAAAAAAATATTCTTATAATTTAATTTTTAATTTTTGAGTTTCTATTAGAATTCGAGATTTCCCAAATATTATTTCAGAAATCCATTTAGAGTTATACTTCGTACCACATGTTACTCAAGAAAGTGTTAAAAGCTGCTGATTATATTCAGTCTGTCTTTTCATCGCTTCCTTTTTGCTTACTTCATTTATCTTTCTTTCAGTCAAATTTTTTTTCAATGTTCAAATTTCCTTTCACTTAATTAATTAAAATCAAATCACCAATTTTATATTATATAAGGTACTGATGTGAAGTTTTAGGAAATAGGTCTAGTTTTAAGCAGAAATAAATTGATAAATGTGTTGGTCAGAATTAATGTTGAATTGACCAGTAATTTGGCTGAGAAAGAAAAACACTATTTTTTTCCCCCCACACACATTCTTTTATTAATTTGACAAAATGTGGCATAGGTTTCATTAGTTGGTACAATGTGAAATAAGTTTCATAAGATGGGACAATGTGATATAAGTTACTTTAAAATAGATGGTACATGTTATTTTTCACCATTAGATAAATCTTTTAATTTGTGTCTTACATTTTAATGTTGACATTTTTCTTTTTTGAAACATATTTGTTTATTATATGACATTTCCTATAACGCAGTTTTCTGCTAATTGTATGACCTGTATTGAATGAATATGATCTTATCTTACAAAAAAAAATTACTCCACTTTTCTTTTTTTTTTTGTTGACTGTTTACTTAAAAAAAAAAATTATTTTTTTTTTTTTACAGAAGAGGGAAAATATTCATTTTTTTTTAAATTAGCTTAATTATTAAAATTTTTTTTTAAGTCATTACTTTCATACTTATGTTACCATAGTGTCCATAGCAATGGTAGATGTATTTATTGACCCTGGTCAGCACTTCAGCAGTATTTGAATGCTGCCATAAAATATGCTAATTGGCACGTTAACATTTGCTTTTCCCAGTAAACATATATATTTCAATTTTTTGCCATCAAATATTATGCACTATAAAAAGTCAAAGAATATCCCATTGTTGAATGTTGACAAATTCTTGTAAAGGTCAGGTAATACTTCACATTATTTAATTCTCAAATTGACAATTTTTTCAAACTTGACAACATTATAATCTTAGTTGTTTTGTACGTGACTTAAACATTTTAGGCTGTTTCCTTAGCATTTAATTTCACTGTTTAACTTAGAAATTGAACAGAAAATATTATTGTTATTTTTTTTAACGCATATATTTTATTTTTGTTTCAATACATATATAAATCAGAATTTTTAAAAGTTTAAACCTGTATTCATTTACATTGACAGATTCTTAAATTGACATAAAGTATTCAAATGTTCTCATGAAAATCTTAATTGCCGTGCCGGGTGGTAAATAGCATTGGTGAAAAAAACACAAGTCCACTCTTTTATAATGCCGTATTGATTTTGTTATCCAGATGTTTGCACTGCTCATGCAGAAACATTTTTAACCTTGGTAGGTAGCTCGGCTTAAGTTGGTGTGGTTTAAGACTTCAACGACATTAATGATTATATTTTTATTGATCTGCCCCCTGGGATATGTTACAGTTTAAAATCCCTGTGTAAACAATTAAAAGCGAAGCAAGTAGACATTTCGTTGGGTTCAATCTGGTATTTTTTTCCCAGTGTCAACAAGAGAGAATTAGTCTCCTAGAAAGTTGTTTTTTTTTCATGTTGTCTCTAAAAGAAAGTAAAATGTTATTATTTGTCAACAGGCTAGCAGACACACAAGTTATAAAATATGTCATATAAAAAACAACTTCGAAACAGTTGATCAGATTAATCATTGGTTTTTAAATAAATGTATCATTTAATTTTTTTTAAAAAGATTTTATTGGTTGTATCGAACTGTTTTTTATTCAGTGAAATAAAAAATACTAACAACAACCAAATCTTCAAAATAGTGTTACAAGTGACTTTAGTTACCAATCTGTAAGATTATGGTCAAAATAATCAGTATAATCATTTTTCAAAAAAATGTTTTATCACGTAAATGATTAAATTTTAGCTGCGAAAAGTATACTTAGCATTAGCAACTATAAAATTGAATCTGTTTTAGTGTTTAGCAATATTTTGTTTTTATATGGTCAGAATATATTTTATGACTTTCCAAAAGTAATATAATTCAAATACGGGATTTTTCATGAAAGAATGTTTCTTTAACATAACCTTAAAAAAATATGTTTATTTAGCATCATCAAGCTGCTCAATTCATTATTATTCTGAGAATTTTCCTTCTGGGCATCTCATACAGCTAATTGGTTGATAATCTCCTACAGCTGATTTACTGGTATTGATTGCTGGCACTGATTTTTTTTTTTGAACCTGCTGAATTATTTAGGGTTTCAAAACATTCATTTTACACAGTCTATTCATATTCTTTTCTTTTTCTTTCTTTGTTTTATTGGCTTTTTTTTTTTTTACATTTGCCTATTATTTTGAAAAACAAACATACAAGGTATAAATATATTCCACTATTGCTAGATGCTCAGTAAATAACTCGTCTTATAAATGCTCAGTAGAAAGACCATTAACATTGTTTGATAGTCATGGCATTTATATGTGATTATTTCTCTATTGCAATTTGACAATACCCCCCTTAGAACACGATGTTCCGGTAGGGAGTTAAGCACACAACTCAATTTTTACCCATCCATATTTGAAGCCGATACGTGTACAAACTGGTCGTTACATAGTATAACAGATATGGTTGAAAAATAAAATCCCTTGAGATGTATGAATAATTATTATTTGTGTAATGTTAAGATGTGTTGAATAAACGTATTTAAAAAAAATAAATTATTTTATTTAATAGTCATGTGACAAGTTATACTCACTATCTGTGATAATACATTTTTGAAAAAAAATTATCTTTTGATATGTGTAAACATTTATTAAAAGAAAAGCATTTTTATTTACCATAATTTACCCTTATTGACATTATAAATTATAATTTGTTAGCGATCATATGATTTTTTTTTGTGAAGTCCAATAATTTACTATTGTATGTTAAGATATAAAGCAATATGATTATATTTTTACAGTGTAGCTGGTCATTTCCTTTTTTTTTTCAGTATTATTAATGGAATGGATTGCTAACAATATAAGTTATAGAAAAATAACATTTTAACAAAACATTATAATTAAATGAAGGTTTCTGCTGCCAGTTAAGTTAATACTGGTTTTTAAGTAAGTGAATATCAGTGAAGACATCATCATTTCCACAAAACAGCCAATTGCTAGAAATAAATATGAAAATTTTTTTTGGGCTGGCAATCTTAAGATGAATCATGTACTGAGTATCAGCATTGATTCAGCATCATATTGTTTTTATTTGTAATAAGTTTTAGCTATTTAAATTATGAGAAACTAGTTGGAAAGCCTGCTAAGGCAAAAAAAAAAAGAATGGTGAAATAGACTAAAAATATTAAATGATATGACCTGAATAAGTCTGCATGTAATTGACAACCATTTTAATTCACTGAGAAAAGGGAAATAACTAAACACACTAGTTGTAGTTTTTAATGAACTATTCCTATTGTTTTAATTGTTTAGGCCTCTTTTTGGTGATGGCTGTTTTTAATGGCATAATAGAAATGCTTTGCCCATTGGCTTCAGTGATTGCCTACTTTTAAGATCATTTTGAATAAAATCTTTCTTTTTTGGTACATTTGTGTTATCATATAAAGAAATTTTGATGGCTGTCAGTCACTTGTACAATATTTGACAGAACGCACTCGTCAGCCATGCTGATAATTCACAGCCGTCCAACTTAATAATATTGCTTTTGATTAATTTATGTTTGCATAGCTGATTATTGACATGAACATTACTTAGCACCTTAATCCTCTTTTTTTTTTTTTCATGCAAAGAGATTTCTCCAATTTTTAAAATAATTTTTGTTAGAACTGTCGCTATTATATCAGGATGGCTTTGTTTTTTTTTACCATATTAGATACTATTTTTAAAATGCACAATTTTTTTTTATTTTTTATTATGAATTATATTTGTTAAGCAATGTTGTGTTAGAAGAATATTAATAAACTCAATAATACTTTTCAGTCAATATATTCTAATGTTGAAAAATTAACAGTATTGTTTTTTTTTTTGGTACCTATCTAATTGACTCAACTCATCTCCGTCTCTTCATTTGACTATGTACTGTTTATAATCTTTGTATATTTTCCTGCTTACATTTTTCTTGAAATCTTTAAGGTAATGGTGAGGTGGAAGTGTAAGGGGAGATTAGCCATGCCAGATGCAAACATGTTAATGTTGGCATGACTCTTCCCTATTTCTTCCATTATTATTGGACTGACACCGCAAGTATGAATACCTGCTTGTTTTACTTTTCTGTAGTAGATGTGAAAATAATTTGTTGAAAATATTTGGTTAACAATCATTTTTTTTTAAAATGTATATAACTTATAAATAAATTATTGTTTTTTTTTTAAATATAATTTTTTTGTTAAAGTGTACCATATTACTATCATGTTTTCAAATAAAAATAAATAAATAAAATAAAGTTTTCGGTAAAAAAAATATCATTTCAGAGTCTTTACCACTAATGTATGTGTAGTGTCTTTTTGAAATTTATCATTATGTTGGTTATTTACTTTGTTGTTTTTTTTATTTTATGTACTTTTTATATGCTGCCAATTTTACACAAAGGTGTGTGACATTTTTTTTTTCTCTTTCATCTTGATTTGTAATTTTAGCACTGAGGAAAAAAAACAAACAAACATGTTTTGTCACATTATTTATTACTTACTTTAATGAAAAGTAAACATTATGAAATCACTTGTCTCATTGTTTTGTTATAAATTTTTACCAAGTGATTGTTTAGTCTTAATTTAAAATAATTTTTCTGGTGATTCACTGCACAGGTGTATGGACACTGGCACACTGAGGCTGAAAGGAGGACCGAGATGTTTGGGGGCCTAGCCCCCTGAGAAAGTTGCCCCCTAATTGAATAAAAAAAGCGTAAAATCCACACCTTTGTTAAGGATAGTATATCATCTAGTGCCCCCCCCCCACCAACTTTTGGCCACAGTATGAATTCGGTATGAAATGGGTAGGTCTTGCCCCCTTCCCCCCCCCCCCCGAGCATGATGAGCAAGGCTGTTGTACAGTGCTGTTGTACAGGCCATAAAGTAATGGAGCCTACTGCTGAAAGACATCACACTTGCCCCACGTGTCAACAGTTTTACAGGGGCCCCAATAAGTGGCTCAACAGTGGCTTTGACAGCATTTATGCCAAGAGACCTCAAAAGTACTTAAGCTGATGCCACCCCCCCCCTCCAGAAACGTTCGAATGGCCCTGTTTATATTTCTATATAAGTGGCTTTTTCATGTTGGGAAAACAATTCATAGAAAAAAATCGTTTCTAGCCATAAATATCAAACTCTCGTAAATTGGTCAATGTATTGTTGGTTTATGAAACATGTGAAATGTTATAATATAAATTATTGGTTATATATATAATTTATTATCTCTTAATGCATACGTTTTTTTTATCTATAGAGCACCCAATTCTTATCCTGGCATCATTTTTCATAAATACTCTGGAAGAAATCAAAAATTTAAACTAAGAAACTAAAAAGCATTTTAAATAATAAATCAATGAACAACAAAGGGAAGTAATGGTGTCTGAGCCTTACATTTGAGTCAGTTACAGAACCTGTGCTTTATTTAGGTCGGAAGCTCTAAACACGAGCACAACACTTAAAGGGAAAGAATAAGAATACTCTAAATATTGGTAAATAACGCAGTTATCTACCATAGTATTCAAGGTTATCCGTCAGGCATACAACATATAATACTTAATTCAATGATTTCGAAATCACAAAACCTTTCACAAATTAAATTTAAAAATCATCTCAAACATCAGAACACCGCTATTTATTTATAGTTCTAAGCGTCATTCGCTAAGACTTTCGGTTTAAAATAAAAAATGGAAACCTGTCAGTGTCAGGAATTCATGGCCCGTCCCCTGAGATGTGCGGAGTCCGAAATGGATCAACGTAGGTGCACGTCAGGTTGCAAAAATGCTGTAAAACCCATTCGGCCGGCCCTCGGTATATTAGCTTCAAGGTTTGTTTCGTCTAAGTAGGCCCTATACCAGTGATGGCGAACCTATGGCACGCGTGCCACAGTCGGCACACAGAGCCTCATCAGTCGGCACGCGACTAAAATATCACTTCCTTTAACTTTAATTGGAGTGTTGGCCCTTGCTATAAATAAATGATTTTATTTTGTTTAATTTTGGGCACGCGTCCCCAAAAAGGTTTCCCACCAATGCCATATTATTATTATTATTATTATTATCATCTGTTTCGTCTAGTTTTTTTAAAAATATATTTGACCTACATTGTAACATATGGCCAGATTTTTTGAAAAAAAGAAATCTTTTGATTTTTAGTTTCGAAAATAAAACTTAATAAAAGTTTCAATAAATAAATTTAAACAATGCCCAAGTTATCATGTTTGTGTTTTTTTTTTCGTTTTAGGTCATGTAAAAATAGATTTTGATGTTTGATGTTTCTTATTTTGGAGAGTCTGTGCCAACAAGGCCACCACAAGGTAAGTCTTTTCGACCACTAGCGGGCACGAAGTCTTTCCTCCTTGCGGGCTCGCTGATGGTCTATGACAATACGGCCCTGCCCTCATCATCTGCCTAGTAATATGATTATATATTATGGAAAGCAATTGGGGGAGGGGGTCCCAAAGGAAAGGCTCGGGACCCCTGACATGTGTCCAGGTTGACCCCGCTTGACCCCCCCACACACACACCGTGACTGAAGTAATCTGTGTAAACACCACCAAAAAACAGGAATGTACTTTTGTATATCAATATTATATTCTTTATAAAAGAACATTAACTACAGTAAGGATGTTGACCTGTGATTAATGTTTTTTTTTTTTTGGTCTTTTATCTTTTGTGAAAACTGATTTGACTGAAAAAAAATGAATAAAACATATTTTTAAAAAACATAGAAAAACTTTGCGTAACTTAGCTGGACAATACACTGTTGCGTAAATGGACAACACCCTGTGGCGTAGCTGGACAAAGCCCTGTGGCGTAACTGGACAATACATTGTGGCGTAACTGGACATACCCTGTGGCGTAACTGGAGGGAGCTGTGTTCGGCACTGGGGGGCATTACTTTTGTAGCCAGCCATTGGGCGGCATCTGTCGTACTGAAGATTTTATGGGAAGAGATACAGGGAGGTTGTTTTTTTGTGTGTTCTTCCCTTTCACCGCCCTCTCTTGGAGCTCTGCCTTGGAACTCTCTCTCTCTCTCTCTCTCTCTCTCTCTCTCTCTCTGTCTCTCTCTCTCTGTCTCTCTCTCTACTCTCGGAGCTCTCTGGGAACTCTCTATCTGAGCTCTGCCTTGGAACTCTCTCTCTCTCTCTCTCTCTGTCTCTCTCTCTCTCTCTGTCTCTCTCTCTCTGTCTCTCTCTCTACTCTCGGAGCTCTCTGGGAACTCTCTATCTGAGCTCTATCTTGGAACTCTCTCTGAGCTCTCTCTTGCAACTCTCTATCTCGGAGCCCTCTCTTGGAGCTCTCTGGGAACTCTTTCTTTCTCGGAGCTCTCTGTCTCTCTCTCTCGGAACTCTCTTGGAACTATCGGAGCTCTCTCTTGGAACTATTGGAACTCTCTCTTGTAACTCTCTATTGGAACTCTCTATGGAAACTCTCTCTCTCTGACTCTGCCATCCATTAATTTAGCAAGCCGAGACTGGTCTCTGGGTGAGATGAAACTCGGACTCGACATCCGGGGAACTGCCGAATGAGCCTGCAATCAGGAAACTTGTTTCAGAGTGAAACACAGCAGCACTAACCTTTTTTTTTATCATATGACCCTTTACCTTCAATTTATATTACTACGTCTCAATCCTCCCATCTCCCCCCCTCCACCCCCACCCAATCCATCAGCAGGTCAAATCTACGGGCATAATGTGACCCACGACTCACTCAAAAAAAGTTTGCCCACCCCCCTGGTTCAGGCCAATAGCCAGCGAGCTACCCGACTGGTCCACACACTGTGCCCCTGGCCAGGCGGGCATGGGGAGACCACTCAAAAAGCGCCCAAGTCCCACTGACGATAACTGCGCCCTTGACAAGAGCACCACAACAATATTGTTGAATAACATGTTTTGATGAAGTTTAACAAAATATACCACAACACAGATATAGATTTGAAAAAAAAAACCAATAACAACTACCAAACAACAACACAAATTATAAAAGTCGTATCGGTGAGTCGAATGGCGCAACAACCAACCAATCAGGTGAGTCAAATGGCGCAACAACCAACCAATCAGGCGAGTCGAATGGCGCAACAACCAACCAATCAGATGTTTGGTTTTTTTTTTTCTTGTCTTTTCATTCTGATAGCCATCTCTCAATATCCATCTAGCCATCAGCAACAGATGCTACACATATAACCTCTAAATACAGATTAGGTGAGGACTGTGCCAAACTAGAGCAATAATAACAACGCACTATTAGATCACTTGGCCGCTGGAAGGGTTGGGACCGGTCGATTGTGGGAATAACGCTTGGTATCAGATTTATCCTAAATGGTTTTATATAAAATTGTAGAGTTTTCTCCATATCAATTGCATCTCTGTTTGATGTACCTGCAATGGCATTAGGGCGTTACATTCTCTCTCTCTCTCTCTCTCTCTCTCACACACACACACACACACACACACACATCTCTCTCTCTACCTCCCTCTCTCCCTCCCTCTCTATCTCCCCCTCCCTTTCTATACCCCCCCCCTTCTATCTTTCTCCCTCTCTCTTTCTCTCTCTGTCCAGTCTTAAAAATATAATGGTCATTCGTTAGCTCCCAACACACCATCAAACATAATGGTATATAAATAATCACGGACCCTTGTACCTTGGGCTGGGGAAAAAAAGTTACAATAATACGAATATTTTTATAACGAAATACAGCCAAATTAATAAAATAAAGGTCAATTAGATGCAATTGGATGTGAAAAAAACAATAACAAAATTTATTACCTCGTTTAACACACTCTAATACATATGTATTCATTTATAATAAATATTTATTCATTTATTTTACAGATATGATATATAAATATATTTTATGCGCCGCAATCTGTTTATGACGTGCTTCCGTTGAATAAATAGGCCAGCGGTGTAATCCATGGTGCGCACGTCTGATAATACACTGACACGCGTTAATGCGTAATATGTAATGAGGCCTGTAGTCTATGCAGAAGAACTGTTTGACCAGATGTCACTGCTTAGTGTATAGTACAGACTTTACAGTAAGAGGATTTCAAGTGATTTAGGTTTCTGATAATTTCTAGAAGAACAACAAAACAATAGCCCAGCTTTTTAATAAGAGAGGGAAGTTTGTGTGTTTGTGTGTTTGTTAGTTTATGTGTTTGTTAGTTTGTGTGTTTGTTAGTTTATGTGTTTGTTAGTTTGTTAGTTTTGCCCCATAAAATAAAGAATTACGTCTTGAAGTTCGGGGATTACATTGGTTTGAGGGATTTTTATTTTATTAGACCTCTTGATAGACCGATAATCATTGGTCATTTAGACCTGTGTTAGCAATGTTAGCGTGAACTGTTCCCATACATAATTATACACACACACACACACACACACACATATATATATATATATATATATATATATATATATATATATATATAAAGACAACAACAGCATGGATATAACTTATGGAATAAACAACAAATTGATAGAGTAGATGTAGCATCAACATTTTAGATGTAGGAACAAATACTTTAGTTGTAACATCAATACTTTAGATGTAGGAACAAATACTTAAGATGTAACATCAATACATTAGATGTAGGTACAAATACTTAAGATGTAACATCAATACTTTAGATGTAGGAACAAATACTTTAGATGTAACATAAATAATTTAGATGTAGGAATAAATAATTTAGATGTAAGAACAAATACTTAAGATGTAACATCAATACTTTAGATGTAGGAATAAATACCTTATATATAACATTAAAACTTTAGATTAGCATCGATACTTTAGATGTAGCATATTCTGTAGAGGTAAATATAGTCAGAAAATAAACGTTGATATAGCAACAAATATGGAATAAATAACTCGCTATAAATACATTTTTATCATATCAATACAGGTGAATAATTAATTGTGTATGTGTATAAAATCATAAACATTTATTCACATGTATCACTCTAACGTTTTTTTTTTCGTCCCTTTTTGTTTTGCTTGCACAATGTGAACTATTGTTATCTTTTTTATTAACTCAACTATTGATTGCGTCATTAGCTTAATATTGAGTTGAAGCACACGTCTTGTGTATGAAATTAAAAAAAAAAATGACGACAAAACCCAGAACTTTGGAAATATATACAGGCTTATTATAAAAGATATACAGTTCTAGAAGAGTTGTAAATAAATCATGTAAGAGCCGGGGAATCAAACCCAGACCTCTTGAGCCATGAGCCAGCGTTCTTCCCAGTCTTAATCACCATATCCTACTTTATTTTGGTTTATTTCTATCAAGATTTGCTAACGGATACTTATAAAATTTCCCCAACTGACATTTTTTTTTTCGTCTTATATCCGCCCCTGTGGCTACGAAACAAAAAATAACATTGCTTAAACTGATTAAACACACACAAGAATTCTTAGACGAGAAAATTTGAACCCAATAATAATAATAAAAAAAACCCAGAAAGCATGGGATCACAGAATTAAATTCACATAGCGGCGTGTCTCTCTACTTGACCTGGTTTACTTGCAATCTATGACAAGCAATGTTTGCCAGCGGAGTTGTTGAAACAATAAAAAAAAAAGTGAAAAATAAAAAATTAGGCCATGTTCTGAAAGGGACATAACCTACTATCTTGAGTGTCAAGGGGAAAGTTTTACACCGTCTGCTTCATGTTATTTTTGTTATTGACAAATTTTTTTTAAAAAAAAGAAGGATCAGGTTTTGACACGAATAAAAGTTCATTAACTTTAAAAAAAAAAAAAAGAAAATCAATTAATAAAATGATAATGATTAACGAAATATGATGTTCTATAAATATAGGAATCATAGTAATATCGTAAGATATTAATTGTCTTCTAATCAAGCTAAAATAATTCGAAACAAGAAAATATGATATCAGGTATTTTCTATCTGAGAATACATTACTCCATGAAACATAATAATTCATTTTTAAACAAATACTGCTTGGGAGAGTATTGTGCTACTTCAAAGTAGCCCGGATGGTCACCCTCGTATTCACTTAACAAAAAAAAAAGATAAATAGGACGCAGTATGCTTGTTAGAAACATGTTTTTTTTTTGGTTGTTTTAAATTTCAAAAGCGCCACCTGGCGTCGCGTGGCATGTCATATAATGGACAGTCTAATATTAAAAAAAAAAACATCCAGTCTCCATCCTCTTCCTAACCCTCCCTCCAACCCTTCCATTCCACCGGTCCTTTTTTTATTTTTTTTAAAATGTCCACATGCCTAACAGCAGCTGTGGTGACCGTCATGTTCAGTAACAATTTCACCATCGGAAGTAAATGGCTCGCGTTGGGCTCCCTTTTTTCTTTCTTTCTTTCTTGTTTATTGATGCCCATTCAGGCATGTGGACGAAGCTCGACACACGCACGCACACACACACACACACACACACACACACACACACCTACAGATACCCGAAGATACCCATGCGGCTCGCCAGCTGCCCCCCCCCCACCCCCCGCCCATCCCCCGAACTCTGTTGTTGTACTCCTTTTTTTTTTTCCCTCCCTTGTTGGTTGTTTAATGTTAACATTCAATCACGAACTAACTTCATCAAACGTATGTGATTCAAAGGTGGTAACTCTTCATAAAAAAAAACAAAAATGCATGAAACGGAAGTTTTGAAGTGGGTGGGGGATGGATGACAAACTCGCCATGACAAATGGAAATGGAATTCTTCATTAGATAAATACCTGGTTACTGTAAATGGAAATGGAATTCTTCATTAGATAAATACCTGGTTACTGTAAATGGGGTGAGTGGGTGCGGGGGGGGGGGGAGGATAAAGGGACGGGGGTAGTTGTTGATACACTTAATGACCCTAATCATAAGTTCATTTATTTGATCATGGTCTTTAGCACTGGCCTGTACAACGTGGTTTATGTCACTGGCCTGTACAACGTGGTTTATGTCACTGGCCTGTACAACGTGGTTTATATCACTGGCCTGTACAACGTGGTTTATATCACTGGCCTGTACAACGTGGTTTATGTCACTGGCCTGTACAACGTGGTTTATATCACTGGACTCGTACAACGTGGTTTATGTCACTGCCTGTACAACGTGGTTTATGTCACTGGCCTGTACAACGTGGTTTATATCACTGGCCTGTACAACGTGGTTTATATCACTGGCCTGTACAACGTGGTTTATATCACTGGCCTGTACAACGTGGTTTATATCACTGGCCTGTACAACGTGGTTTATATCACTGGCCTGTACAACGTGGTTTATGTCACTGGCCTGTACAACGTGGTTTATGTCACTGGCCTGTACAACGTGGTTTATATCACTGGACTGTACAACGTGGTTTATGTCACTGGACTGTACAACGTGGTTTATGTCACTGGCCTGTACAACGTGGTTTATGTCACTGGCCTGTACAACGTGGTTTATGTCACTGGCCTGTACAACGTGGTTTATGTCACTGGCCTGTACAACGTGGTTTATGTCACTGGCCTGTACAACGTGGTTTATGTCACTGGCCTGTACAACGGGGTTTATGTCACTGGCCTGTACAACGTGGTTTATGTCACTGGCCTGTACAACGTGGTTTATGTCACTGGCCTGTACAACGTGGTTTATGTCACTGGCCTGTACAACGGGGTTTATGTCACTGGCCTGTACAACGTGGTTTATGTCACTGGCCTGTACAACGTGGTTTATGTCACTGGCCTGTACAACGTGGTTTATGTCACTGGCCTGTACAACATGATGCCCCCCCCCCCCAAAAAAAAAATTCTTAACTAGATACCTGGTGTGGCGCTTACAATTATTTAATTATTATAACAAAAATAATTAGAAAAAAGAAATTTTTCAGTAATTTGTGGACATGTTGCTTTCATTTGACCACTGTTCCCTCTATTCTCTGTGTGTTTGTGTGTGTGTGTGTGTTTGTGTGTGAGCGCACGCAATCGTTTCGTCTAGTTTGTCTATATAATTCTATGTCTTGTTTCCTTTCAAATTTCATTTTTGCGCACATTAATTATCTTTTATCTCACACAAGATATCGACAAAATTAAAAGGGGACATTTTAAATTAGGAAGAGGGCACCTAAAATGAAACTCCCACAGGGCGCAACAATAGCTAGCTACGGCTCTACCCACCCCCACCCCCACACACACCCACACACCCCTTTCAACATTTTTTTAAGCAACGCCACTGGACGAACGCTATCAGTTGGTCACATCCATAATAATAACACGGGCGTCATGGCAAGAGTACAATTATACGTTGGTGGCCATTCAATGGGATATAGATTGTAGAAAGGTTTTTATGTTTGTGTTGAGTTGGTGATGATAAGATGACCAGATAGTTTGAACCAGCCATGGATAATAAACTAATGCCTCCGGGCCAAATCCAGCCCCCCCCCCACCGACCATTTCTTCTGGCCCGCGGGCCACTCGTTTTAGAGTGAAGCACAGAACCAGCCATTGATGTTACCAGTGGCGCAACCAGCAAAAAATGCTGGGGGGGGGGGGGCGCTCACATATAAAAAAAAACGACAGTTTGTATAGTATAATATGTATGATGATTTGGTCTGGCGGGGGGGGGACTCAAGCCCCCGCCCCCCTGCCCCCCCTCCCGGTTGCGCCACTGGATGTTACGATGTTTAACAATAACATAAAATAGTTCATGTCAACACTCAACACCTCATTCATCTGATCCTTGCCCGGCCCACCGGCCAAATTTACAATCCCAATGCGGCCCGCGACTTTAAAAAAAAAGTTTGCCCACCCATAGATTGAACTATGGCACGACCTTAAATAAACAAGAAAATTTATAAAAATGAAAATGTTGATAGTAAAAGAAAGAGAAAGAAGATAATTCTTTGCATAACAAACCCGTCTCGGCCTTGATCCAATTACTTAAAATGTAAGTGTGTCAAGCTCTCGCGCCTGGCTCGTGACGTCGCGCGCTGGGTTAGACAAATTATTTTTAGTTACCGCACTGAGACCGTTCGGACCAATGCCTTCTACATACAATAGGAGGGCATTGGTTCAACTGAGATGACATATTCCCACCACCACCACCACAAACTGCGTCCACCATCGCATTTACCACCGTATTTCTCAACGTGGTATTTCTCAACAGTGATATTGTAGAGTATTGTAGACCATAGTTGACCGATGAGGATCGGTGGGTGGGTGGGGGGCCTGTACAACGTGGTTTATATCACTGGACTGTACAACGTGGTTTATGTCACTGGACTGTACAACGTGGTTTATGTCACTGGCCTGTACAACGTGGTTTATGTCACTGGCCTGTACAACGTGGTTTATGTCACTGGCCTGTACAACGTGGTTTATGTCACTGGCCTGTACAACGTGGTTTATGTCACTGGCCTGTACAACGTGGTTTATGTCACTGGCCTGTACAACGGGGTTTATGTCACTGGCCTGTACAACGTGGTTTATGTCACTGGCCTGTACAACGTGGTTTATGTCACTGGCCTGTACAACGTGGTTTATGTCACTGGCCTGTACAACGGGGTTTATGTCACTGGCCTGTACAACGTGGTTTATGTCACTGGCCTGTACAACGTGGTTTATGTCACTGGCCTGTACAACGTGGTTTATGTCACTGGCCTGTACAACATGATGCCCCCCCCCCCCCAAAAAAAAAATTCTTAACTAGATACCTGGTGTGGCGCTTACAATTATTTAATTATTATAACAAAAATAATTAGAAAAAAGAAATTTTTCAGTAATTTGTGGACATGTTGCTTTCATTTGACCACTGTTCCCTCTATTCTCTGTGTGTTTGTGTGTGTGTGTGTGTTTGTGTGTGAGCGCACGCAATCGTTTCGTCTAGTTTGTCTATATAATTCTATGTCTTGTTTCCTTTCAAATTTCATTTTTGCGCACATTAATTATCTTTTATCTCACACAAGATATCGACAAAATTAAAAGGGGACATTTTAAATTAGGAAGAGGGCACCTAAAATGAAACTCCCACAGGGCGCAACAATAGCTAGCTACGGCTCTACCCACCCCCACCCCCACACACACCCACACACACCCCTTTCAACATTTTTTAAGCAACGCCACTGGACGAACGCTATCAGTTGGTCACATCCATAATAATAACACGGGCGTCATGGCAAGAGTACAATTATACGTTGGTGGCCATTCAATGGGATATAGATTGTAGAAAGGTTTTTATGTTTGTGTTGAGTTGGTGATGATAAGATGACCAGATAGTTTGAACCAGCCATGGATAATAAACTAATGCCTCCGGGCCAAATCCAGCCCCCCCCCCACCGACCATTTCTTCTGGCCCGCGGGCCACTCGTTTTAGAGTGAAGCACAGAACCAGCCATTGATGTTACCAGTGGCGCAACCAGCAAAAAATGCTGGGGGGGGGGGGGCGCTCACATATAAAAAAAAACGACAGTTTGTATAGTATAATATGTATGATGATTTGGTCTGGCGGGGGGGGGACTCAAGCCCCCGCCCCCCTGCCCCCCCTCCCGGTTGCGCCACTGGATGTTACGATGTTTAACAATAACATAAAATAGTTCATGTCAACACTCAACACCTCATTCATCTGATCCTTGCCCGGCCCACCGGCCAAATTTACAATCCCAATGCGGCCCGCGACTTTAAAAAAAAAGTTTGCCCACCCATAGATTGAACTATGGCACGACCTTAAATAAACAAGAAAATTTATAAAAATGAAAATGTTGATAGTAAAAGAAAGAGAAAGAAGATAATTCTTTGCATAACAAACCCGTCTCGGCCTTGATCCAATTACTTAAAATGTAAGTGTGTCAAGCTCTCGCGCCTGGCTCGTGACGTCGCGCGCTGGGTTAGACAAATTATTTTTAGTTACCGCACTGAGACCGTTCGGACCAATGCCTTCTACATACAATAGGAGGGCATTGGTTCAACTGAGATGACATATTCCCACCACCACCACCACAAACTGCGTCCACCATCGCATTTACCACCGTATTTCTCAACGTGGTATTTCTCAACAGTGATATTGTAGAGTATTGTAGACCATAGTTGACCGATGAGGATCGGTGGGTGGGTGGGGAAGGGGGGGGGGGAGAGGTGCAGGAGAGAGAGATGAAGGGATGAGTCCGGGGATTGGAGAGGTCATTGAACGATGCCGCCAAGGAGATGTTGTTTGTGAGTTGTTGTTGTTCCACAATCAACGTATTTGTTGGCTGCTGTGTTTGTGCGTGTGTGTGTGTGTATGAGAGAGAGAGAGAGAGAGAGAGAGAGAGAGAGAGAGAGAGAGGGAGAGGAGAGGGGAGAGTGTGTGCTTATGTTACCGACTGACCCCCAACACAACTGTTATCTGCTGAATAACAACATTGGCGGATCTCTAGCAACAAGCCCGGCGGCGCATGTCTTTCTGGATTAGTGGGGGGGGGGGCGCACATTGCTTTTTAAAATGACAATGAGTGACGTCTTAGTTCCTACGTTGAGTTATTTTTAGAGTTCTATTTTTTGTCCCCGTTTTGTCTGTCTGTCTGTCTGTCATCACCCTAGATCTCAACAACCATAAGTCCTAGACCCATGATGTATATATCATTTTGTAGGTCTTGGCCTGCCAAGAAATGACTTTTTTTCATTTCGCGATCTGACCTCTGAGGGCCGTAAAAGGGGGCTTAGTACCGTTTTTTACTATATAAGCTATATTAATAAAGGAGCGCATATATCTCAACAACCATAAGTCCTAGACCCATGATGTATATATCATTTTGTAGGTCTTGGCCTGCCAAGTGTACATCAAACGTTCATTTCGCGATAGGACCTCTGAGGGCCGGGCTTCAGGGCTGCTAAGGGGCTTATATATTATATATACACCTTGTACGTTCAATAATCCATTCATTTGGTGCGAAATACTGCAGCACGTAGTTTCACCAAGATTTATTAAGAAACTCATCAAATGAAATAGTAAGCTTGTTTAGATTTATAGTGTTGCCCGATGAATGGACCACGCCTCACAACGGGACAGTTTGATTGTTTTCAATTGTGATAGGCAATGGCACAACGGGACAGTTTGATTGTTTTCAATTGTGATAGGCAATGGCACAACGGGACAGTTTGATTGTTTTCAGTGGTGGTAGGCAACTAGGCAATAGCACAACGGGACAGTTTGATTGTTTTCAGTGGTGGTAGGCAACTAGGCAATGGCACATCGGGACAGTTTGATTGTTTTCAAATGTGGTAGGCAAATAGGCAATGACACAACGGGACAGTTTGATTGTTTTCAATGGCGATAGGCAATGCCACAATTAAAATACACAAAAAAAAAAAAAAGAACAAACAAAACACTTTGGACTACAAAGAACAGCTTTCAAACATAGTCATAATAATTAGTTCCAAATTAAATTCCCCTTGATGCTCGAGACACCAATTAACGTTATTTCCCCCTCCCCACCCCCTACCCCCGAATCATAAAATACATTCATTCAAATGTGCAAACTCCTTTTTCAATGTTTCCCCCCCCCCCTCGACTGCCATTTTATATTCACTGTAACATACGAAGTACAGGAGGGTTTGTTACATTAAAAATAATGATAATAACAACAATAAAATTAGTTGTTATTGTTCAGTAACGATACGATATCCTCAATGTGTCGTATCATCATCTCCTCCCAGAGTTTTGCACCGACACGTTTGCGTTGTCTCTGACGCGCCTAAATTTGTTTGAAATGTGTAGAAAACCAACTAAACGTGAACACTATGCACTAAAGTTACATTTTTTTACAATTTACATCGTACTAGTTTTACTAAATAGGTAGTAAAGTTAATGAATTTAATAGTTAAAATGATAATTTCGACTACATGTTTATGATGCCCTCAGCACCACCTAAAGCGTGTGTGGTGCCCTCTCTTCCCTTGATGCCCTAAGCACCTGCTCACTTTACTCATTGGCCAATGCATCAGTGATTACAAAAGCATTATGTATATAAGACGATTAATTCTACGTGTGTATAACATTGTCCTAAACGATACGGGTCAAATTAACCAAATTCTCAATTTCGCCCAATGATATAGTTAAACCATTAGTATGTGTAATTATGGTTGTTTGTTTATAAACATATAGAAGATACAGATAGACAGACAGATAGATAGATAGATAGATAGATAGATAGATAGATAGATAGATAGATAGATAGATAGATAGATAGATAGATAGATAGATAGATAGATAGATAGATAGATAGATAGATAGATAGATAGATAGATAGATAGATAGATAGATAGATAGATAGATAGATAGATAGATAGATAGATAGATAGATAGATAGATAGATAGATAGATAGATAGATAGATAGATAGATAGATAGATAGATAGATAGATAGATAGATAGATAGATAGATAGATAGATAGATAGAGAGAGAGACAGAGAGAGAGAGAGAGAGGAGAAAGAGCTAAAGGAGAGAGACAACACATGGTGCTAATGGTCCTATCTAGTAAGGGTTCATTCCAGTAATTCCGGCTATTAGTTGTAGATGTGTGTAGGCAGCCCCTTAGGTGTGGAGTGCCCCCCATCCGCTTAATAAAGAATAAAAAGAGGAAAAAATAAAGAAAAAGAAAAGGTGCCTCCTTGCTGGGTATTGGTGCCCCCTTCTTACTTTGACCTGGCTACGGGCCTGGGTGTAGGCATAAAACACACAAGCACTCACAGACACACACGTACAAACTCACATATGCAAGGCCGGCGATAACATTCTGGGTTCCCTAACAAGCTACAAAGTAGGCTGAACCCTTGTACGAGATTCAGCAGCAAAATTTGTATGCATTTCATTATTATTTCGTTTGCTAGCTTTATTTACATGCATACATAATTTCCCTGTATGCATACAGTCATACATACAGACAAACAGATATGTACACAGACAGAAACACCAGCGGAAAAGCAGACAGTCAGAAAAAAAAGCAGACAAAAAGTTAGTAAGGCAGATAAGTAGATAGGTAGATAAATAAATAGATGATAGATATAGATAGAAAGAAAGAAAGATAGATAGATAGATAGATAGATAGATAGATAGATAGATAGATAGATAGATAAATAAATATATGATAGATAGATAGATAGATAGATAGATAGATAGATAGATAGATAGATAGATAGATAGATAGATAGATAGATAGATAGATAGATAGATAGATAGATAGATAGATAGATAGATAGATAGATAGATAGCCATATACACTGACTGGCAGACAGACACACATATCGACAGATAGATAGCTAAATAAATAGAGAGACACACAGACCGACAGATAGCTAGTTAGATAGATAGATAGACAGACTGACAGATAGCTTGCTAGCTAGTTTAATAGACAGATAGATCGATTAGATAAATCGATAGACATATAAATTATGTCTGTTGACCATGTCTTGTGTTTAAAGCAATGAAGCAGAGGGGAAGATTTAATAAATATTGTTTCAAAATTACCGTATTTCCCCATGTATAAGCCCCCCCCCCACTCATTTTTGGACTGTGAAGTTTTGAAAAAAATATTGTATTAGAGAAACAATTTATAAAGAAAATTTACAAAGAAACAAAATTCCAGATTCATAATTATCACTCATACACTCATACACTCATCATCATACACTTTTTGGGCTTGAAAATTTTGGAAAAAAGGGGTGGCTTATACATGGGGAAATACGGTACTTAAACAAACTACAACAAACTACTTCATTGAAACAAACAGAAAATAATAATATCGCTTTTTTAAAAAAAAAATAATATAATATTGACAGCTGTGGACTGTCGAGTGTCATAATTCAGCCGCAACCTTTCTGAACTGACAGAGAAAGAGGTATGGGGAATCAAAAAAGAAACCCAAAGTTTTTGTTTTTGTTTTTGTTTAAACCATGGCCGTACTTGAAATTAGCGCTGAGTTCAGTTAAGCGATGTGATTAGTTTACAATTGCCACATAGAATACTGAAACTGATGGAGACCCGAACACATATGTGGGCTTGTCATACCAGTTGTTGCTCATTGCTACACGTCACGGCCCGGTTCATCTAATCAATTTGTCACTGAACACCAAACAGTTCCGCAGCTGGTAATTTTAGGTTGTAATGTTTTCACGATGGTGCCCCTCCCCCTAGTGGTTCTCACAGAGGCTCGGTGATACCCCCAACTACGCCCATCATCATAGATACGTTGCATTGCTGCAAGGGTCAGCATGGAGCGTGATGGTTTCACAGTGGTTCTCACAGAGACTCGGTGATACCCCCAACTACGCTCATCATAGATACGTTGCATTGCTGCAAAGGCCAGCATGGAGCGTGATGGTTTCACAGTGGTTCTCACAGAGACTCGGTGATACCCCCAACTACGCTCATCATAGATACGTTGCATTGCTGCAAAGGCCAGCATGGAGCGTGATGGTTTCACAGTGGTTCTCACAGAGACTCGGCGATACCCCCAACTACGCTCATCATCATAGATACGTTGCATTGCCGCAAGGGTCAGCATGGAGCGTTATGGTTTCACAGTGGTTCTCACAGAGACTCGGTGATACCCCAACTAAGCTCACCATCATAGATACGTTGCATTGCTGCAAGGGTCAGCATGGAGCGTGATGGTTTCACAGTGGTTCTCACAGAGACTCGGTCATACCCCCAACTACGCTCATCATAGATACGTTGCATTGCTGCAAGGGTCAGCATGGAGCGTGATGGTTTCACAGTGATTCTCACAGAGAATCGGTCATACCCCCAACTACGCTTATCATAGATACGTTGCATTGCTGCAAAGGCCAGCATGGAGCGTTATGGTTTCAGAGTGGTTCTCACAGAGAATCGGTCATACCCCCAACTACGCTCATCATAGATACGTTGCATTGCTGCAAGGGTCAGCATGGATCGTGATGGTTTCACAGTGGTTCTCACAGAGACTCGGCGATACCCCCAACTACGCTCATCATCATAGATATGTTGCATTGCTGCAAGGGTCAGCATGGATCGTGATGGTTTCACAGTGGTTCTCACAGAGACTCGGTGATACCCCCAACTACGCTCATCATCATAGATATGTTGCATTGCTGCAAGGGTCAGCATGGATCGTGATGGTTTCACAGTGGTTCTCACAGAGACTCGGTGATACCCCAACTACGCTCATCATCATAGATATGTTGCATTGCTGCAAGGGCCAGCATGGAGCGTGATAGTTTCACAGTGGTTCTCACAAAGGCGGGACGACACTGCTACGGGCATCAGGAAGACGTTGCATTACTTGTTGACCCTATTACCAAAATTTTTTTACAACATTTCTTTAGTGTAACATTTACTCATTACCACTCAAGGTTACCGCACGTTACAATCTCAATACAGAAACAGATAGTTACGTTTTTTTTTTTTTGGCCTCCATAAATCTGGATATATTGATATGAATTCCTTAACAATGTCTTGAGAACTCAGTCTATAACTTTGAGGTTTTTTTTTTAGAGTTTTTATTCTTAATTTCATTCTTTTTTTTTATTTTCTGTTATTTGTTTTTTTTTTTAAACGTTTATTTAAAGGTTTTAGTATCGACTCTCAAACGAGTACACATTATTTGATTGCGTCATACGTTGAGTTAAACAACTGCGATTATTGGGGGAAAAAAACAACTACTAACTTATGATTGTACAGAAATAACCATCAAAGACGGTCATAGATGCGTTGAATCACTTCCAACCATAGGTCAGCGTAGTAAGTGATGGTAATGATTATTCATTCACAAAAAAAATGTGATGAGACGCTTTACAGCAGAGGTTCCCAACCTTTTTTTTGTGACTGTACCCCAAAAAGGTGTGACAGTATGTCCGCGGGTTACCCCTAACAATTAAGTTCGTGTTAATACATGCACTTATTCTCATAATGGAAATGCGCTTAACTTTCCAATGCGGTACTTGGGGCGCGTGATTTGGTGATGACCCCCACATAGCAAACTGGCAACATTCTGCAGACTCTTTCTGGAACCCTGTTGGGGGTACGCGTATCACCTGTTGAGAACCGGGGCTTTACAGTATGTCACAGGACAACGTAGGATTGCTGTGTGGATATAAGGGCCAGGCATTTTTCAAAATGTAGGGGGGCAAATGCCCCCTTGCCCCCCCCCCCATGAATACGCCCATGGAGCCAGGGTTGGGGCTATGAGTGGGACGGATGGCCGAGTGGTGTAGATACTCAACTGTCGACCTGAGAGTCCTGGGTTCGATCCTCGGTGAGGGAGGCCCATGGAATTTTTCCAGGTGAAATTTGGTGCAAAGTCGTCCGACAAGTCCACCCAGCTTTAAATTGGTACCTGACTTTAAGTTGGGGAAGTAAAGGCGGCTGGGCATTGTGCTAACCACACAACCCTCTTCATGTGCCGAGTTTAAAGAAACAAATGAATTCTACACTTCATCTGCCCCGATGGCACGTTAGGGCTAAGGGAACTTTACTTTTTTTTGGGGAGCTATAACTTAGGGCGGACATAGGTAAACCTACGGGCTGCGGGTAAATTAAGGCCCATTTGGCAGTTTGATCAGGTCCTCGTAGATTGAACGTATTTGAGCTCACCTCAACACTCCAAGCCCTAAGTTGTACTATCCACACTATATTCCTTAGTACGCCGTGACTACGTACACATTTTATCTACTATGATGGCCCAGGGCCGCTTTATCATATAGGCACAGTGCCTAGGGCCGCTTTATCATATAGGCACAGTGCCTAGGGCCGCCTTATCATATAGGCACAGTGCCTAGGGCCGCTTTATCATATAGGCACAGTGCCTAGGGCCGCTTTATCATATAGGCACAGTGCCTAGGGCCGCCTTATCATATAGGCACAGTGCCTAGGGCCGCTTTATCATATAGGCACAGTGCCTAGGGCCCCCTTATCATATAGGCACAGTGCCTAGGGCCGCTTTATCATATAGGCACAGTGCCTAGGGCCGCTTTATCATATAGGCACAGTGCCTAGGGCCGCTTTATCATATAGGCACAGTGCCTAGGGCCGCCTTATCATATAGGCACAGTGCCTAGGGCCTACGGACTTTTCAAGGGCCTGCAAAAGCCAGAATGGCAAAGAAGTGCCGGTGCATTCTTGAAAAATATTAAAAAATGAAATCGGGGAGGGCCTACGACTTTGAAAGTACCTAGGGCCTACGATGACCTTAAAACGGCCCTGTGATGGCCACCAAGAACTAAAGGAACTTTACTTACTTTACTAGTTGAAGAGTTTAGAGCCACAGTAGCCTGGCCAACTTCTGATTTAAAACGCTTTATATAGTTCGTGATATGTATCAATTTTTTTTGCGCTGTTTTTGTATGTATTCACACCCATGATATAGTCAAATTACGTCACTGTAACAGTGTAACATATAGTCTATTAGCATGTATTCACACCCATTATAAAGTCAAATTACCTCACTGTAACGTATTGGTCTATTAGCATGTATTCACACCCATTATAAAGTCAAATTACCTCACTGTAACGTATTGGTCTATTAGCATGTATTCACACCCATGATATAGTCAAATTACTTCACTGTAACGTATTGGTCTATTAGTATGTATTCACATCTATGATATAGTCAAATTACCTCATTGTAACGTATAGGTCTATTAGCACGTATTCACATCTATGATATAGTCAATTTTACTTCACCGACCACAATATCCTTGCTAGGGTATAATTATTTTTTTTACCCGCCTTATTCGGAGCAATTAGGCCACGTCAGCAAATGTTGTTGTCGTTCATGATGGTGTTAGTACTGTAGGTATTGATACTGCCGGTTGGTGAAGTTGTCGATCAGGCAAGAAAAACCTTTTTATTTTTTTTTTATTTTTTCGAGATCTTTGAACTCGAGGGTGTGTCACGTGACCTGATCTGACAGTGCAACCAACCCACCGTGACCTCAATACCAAAAATAGTTCCCTGTGTAATGAGGTCAAGGTGTGTGTGGGAATATATGTTGTAAACTTTTATGTGTGTGTGTGTGTGTGTGTGTGTGTGTGTGTGTGACGGAGATACTAAACGGTTAGTTGGTATTAATGGTATGCTGTAAAGCTGTGACGAAAATATGGCCAAAGTTCCCAATGCCCTTCTCCTTCCTCCTGACCCCCCCCCCTCAATTGCACACACCCCTCCACCCCAACAAACTATCTAGTTATATCTGGCCATTACATGAAGATAACAGATTCAGATATGTAGGCCTGAACAAAGGGAGGTTAATCTCAAGATGATTTTAAAAATAAAAAAAAATACGTCATAAAATCTATCATGATTAATGTCCCTTGATAGATATCTTAATATGTCGAAATGAAGACCACGAAGAAAGCGTCCATTGCAAAAAGCTTAAAAGAGTTACACAGTAGGAATAATAAGTCTACACAACCAGGGCCGGATTTACAGATAGGCCGCCCAGGCCGTGGCCGAGAGCCACACGCAAAATAAGCCCCCCCCCCCCAAAAAAAAATGTTGAGTAGTATATACAAATTATAAAAAAACGCAATTCCTTTTTTTTTCAAAATGGGGCCTCAAATTTTTGTTGGCCTAGTGCCCCTTAAATTGTAAATCCGGCCCTGTACACGACCAGCAAGATGAAATTTAGAACTTGTATAATTTACAATGCAATGATGAACAACCAAGTCGATATCATTGGTTTGTATTTATTCATGTGGGTGAAACGCGAGATTCAACGAAGGTCTCATACGAGTTTCAGTTTTTATTTTAATTTTTTTAATGTATTAATTATTGCTATTTTCGATTAATATCATTATTTTGCAACAACTGGTAAATTTATAATTTATTGCTATTTTCGATTATTATTATTATTTCCAGTAACTGTTAATTAATTAATTTATTGCTATTTTCTATTATTATTATTATTTTGCAATAACTGTGTAAATTATTTATTTTGATTTAAATTAATACGATTGAGGGGAAAAAAAACAATTCTGGCTGGCGAAAGGAGGATATAATGTATCCCTTTTCAGGGCCATCTTTAGAGTAAGGTCCCACTTTGGCACATGACCATGTGGGCAAGTAGACATTTAGGCCCCCCCCACCGACTGATTCTTTTAAGTTTGTTATTTAAGAGTCGCGGTGCCCCATAGACACACCGATGAGCCTGGATGACCATTTGACTATTAAGATGGTCAAGTCTATCTAGCTCACTGACACACACAAGTAAACACACACACACATATACACACACTCGATCACGCACGCATGCAGGCGCATTCACACATAGATACTGTCGGCTGTCTGGAGCAACCCGTCTATCAATCTACTAGAAGTACTTGAGCTGAAGATTAACTTTACTGAGTCTTACATAAGAAACAGATAATCCAGATACAGATCATCAATATACAGATATCAAGATACAGATAATCAAGATACGGATAATCAAGATACAGATCATCAAGATACAGATAATCAAGATACAGATAATCAAGATACAGATAATCAAGATACAGATAATCAAGATACAGATAATCAAGATACAGATAATCAAGATGCAGATAATACAGATAATACAGATAATCAAGATACAGATAATCCATATGATCAAGATACATATATTCCAGATACAGATAATCAAGATACATTTTTTATGTAACCTAATTTGGTATTAAATTTAAAACAAGATTTATTGACAAAATGGCAGGTTTTCCTAAATATCTGCAGATTTTATGTTTCCTTCTCGTCTTATAAAACATAAAAATTGGTTTCGTTACTTATAAAATTATTTATAGTTTACTACCGCTCAGATCGAACAGGTCACACCCATTTATTGAACAGTTTAAATATAAATGCTGATAATTGTAGGGAGAGGTTGGGGTGGGGTAGGAGGAGCGGGGGTTTATTTATTTATGTCGCAGAGTGACCTGTAATTAAGTTGTCATGGCAACTAAAAATAAACATCTCAGTGCTTCACGGGTCGCTGGCTTGTGGGAGGAGGTCAGCAGGGTCTTTCCAGCAGCTAGCACTGCTCCCTCTCACACACAAACACGCACGGACAAACAAAACTCACATGCACGCTCACACACAAACACTACTCTGTCTCTCACACACACACACGCGCGCATGAATATTGCGTGCAATTAGGTCAAGAACAGTTATTGAGTCGTCGTGGTGAAAGGGTCGTTATATCAGCTGAAGTGAGAATCATTGATGACCTGCAGGGTGAACACATTGCCATCACTGGGACACGGGCCCACACTATTAAAAAGTGGGGGGGGGGGGGGAACCCATCAATGGCTGCATTATTTTTTTTTTCAGTCATAATTAATGGGCCGTTCGCATATCACGTAAAGTGGGACGGATGACCGAGTGGTGTAGATACTCGACTGTCGACCTGATAGTCCTCGGTTCGATCCTCGGTGAGAAGCATGGGGAATTTTTCCGCGTCGTCCTACAAGTCCACCCAGCTTAAAAAATGGGTACCTGACTTTTTAAGTTGAGGAAGTTAAGGCGTCTGGGCGTTGTGTTTATCGCACAATCCCTTAATATGCCGAGTTTATTGAAACAGATGAATTCTACACTTCATCTGTCCCGATGGCCCATTTGGGCTAAGGGAACTTGACTTACTTATGATAACGCCTGGCTTAACTCCCCTCCTCACCTCCCTTTTTTTATTTTACAAATAAATCAATATACAACCAATCGATACCACAGCTGTTCAAGAATACAATTCCATAACCCGGAGGTTTTCATATTTTTTGTGCGATTAGCAGCCCCCACAATGAAACTTGTTCAGTTTGTACAAACCCACATGTTTACAAACCCACATGTTTAGAAACAGAACGAAATAGAGTAAAATGAAAGAAAAGATGAAAATAATTAAAGCCCCTAAATATCCCTCGATAGATCAAGCGTAACTATCTCCGGCGACCCACTTAAAATCAACCCCCGACCTTTCTTAATTTGGGAATCACTGCAACCAATTGTTTATTATCAACATGACCTTAAATTATCAAACATGTAAAAAAACAAAAATTAATTTAGTTAATTATAGCCCATCATTATAGCCCAGTACTTGTTAGCATCAGATTGTGTAAAGACACCTTTGTCAGTAAGGTGCGCAATATCTAAAGACGTGTACCATTCTCCATACAGCTTTTCTTTTATCAGACGACATTTTAATGAACCAATCAATGCTTTCTCTAATTTTAGTAAGGCTTTTCGCAGCAAACATATTTTGGGAAAGCGTAACTTTTGAAATGTGCTCAACACAAGCGGTATATAGGATTACCAAGCGATCAAACAGGTGTGCGCTTTGTTAACAAGTGGTAAACATTGCATGAGCACACACGTGCACAGCTTAGATGGAGCACTGGCACTAAGTAGAGTGAATCTTTTTACAGAGCGAAATATGTTTGCGCTCTGTTGTAATGTGAGTTCGCGCGCACGCAACTAAAGGGACCACTAGTGCTAAGTATTGCGTGTAGTCCCTGTAAGAATGAGATGAAATCTTGTAAACCATTAATGGGACTGTTGTTGATCATCCTCCGCTATAGCTGTCAGTGCATTGGTCATGGAGGCACCACGGCAGTGATATAGCGTAGAACTTTCAACACTTGACTGAAATATTCATTGGTCCCTGTGTACCAGAGATCGAACCTTGGACCCTCAGGTCTACAGTC
>JAGDYQ010000214.1:470094-482359 GCA_021962125.1 Bulinus truncatus
CACTGAAATGTGTCCGGCATGGGTAACATTGACATGTGTCCGGCATGGGGTAACATTGACATGTGTCCGGCATGGGGTAACATTGGAATGTGTCCGGCATGGGGTAACATTGAAAGGTGTCCGGCATGGGGTAACACTGACATGTGTTCGGCATGGGGTAACATTGACATGTGTCCTGCAATAGAATATGATGTTACGCTCGTGAGTGTTGTGGTCCGGCATATAGCCCACAGTTGCAGCTCTCGGCCCTGCATCTGACATTCGCCCTATTCCCCGCAAACGACACTCGCTCAACCTCTCCCAGTCTCGTTGAAAAATTAAGTCTACTGATTCTACAATAGTCAGGAATTTAAACTTCGACCATATTCTAAAAAGTCTTTGCAGACAAGAAAGCTAGAAAAAAAAATGCGTTCCAATGATCTAAGGGGATAAAGCAATATAAAAGATAAAGTGATTCGCGTGTACCTTAAAACTGTCACTTCCTGCGAAAAAGTCGGGGGAAAAAATATATGATTTTTTCAAAACAGTCTATCTATACAAGGGAATTTGTTCACACTTGTTTTATTCCTGGGCCAACGTGGTTTCGTTAAGCAGAAATTTGACAGAAGGACCGACCGAGCCTAGGAGCGGGCAGATGTTGTGTTTTAATAAGCTAATATCAATAAAATGAACTTAGAAATAAATGCGCGATCATGATCAGTAACTGGCTGGTGGGCTGCAGTTCGCTCACCCCTGGTGTAGATTTGTCAGGGTTTAAAATCAAACCATACATCTTCAGGATTTGAGGCCTGAGATAAGATGTGTCGGTCATAAAAACCCAAAATGTCCAACGTCTTAAGGCAGTCGGTCATCAAGCCCTCGGTCATCAAATCCAAACTGCCCAATGTCTTAAGGCAGTCGGTCATCAAACCCAAACTGCCCAATGTCTTAAGGCAGTCGGTCATCAAATCCAAACTGCCCAATGTCTTAAGGCAGTCGGTCATCAAACCCAAAGTGCCCAATGTCTTAAGGCAGTCGGTCATCAAACCCAAACTGCCCAATGTCTTAAGGCAGTCGGTCATCAAGCCCTCGGTCATCAAACCCAAACTGCCCAATGTCTTAAGGCAGTCGGTCATCAAACCCAAACTGCCCAATGTCTTAAGGCAGTCGGTCATCAAACCCAAACTGCCCAATGTCTTAAGGAAGTCGGTCATCAAATCTAAACTGCACAGTATCTCTAACGGGCACAAGAAGACCATTAGTTAGCACATTCATGAAGGGAAAAAAAAAGACAGTACTTCTAACCGTATCTGTCCGATGGTCCTTTCGGTTTTCAATTATTAATAAGTCAATCTGTCAGTCTTCTGGCGTCACAAAACACACACACTACACACACATACGTTTACACTGGCAGACACACAAAAGGATAAGATTAATTAGAAGCTATCTGGGAAGGGGGGGGGGGGAGGGTGCTGAAAGTGAGAGATATCAGGGGGGGGAGCAATCTTTGTGGACAGTCGCTTTATTTGTACAGCGCTATCGATCGCTCGCCAGTTTGTTGTCTCGGGGCGATTAGACTTCATGCGCGGAGGTGGTGGAGGGGGCAAAGACTGTGAGGGGTGGGGGTGAGGGGGGTTAGACTGTCTGGTAAGGGTCACCTTCTATCACCCCCCCCCGAAATATATCAGAGGAAAGGCCGGGGGGGGGGGGAGAAATACATATTTATCTGGCCCACGAGTTGTTAGTGTTGGCGCAAGATAAAATAAAACTTACAATTGGACTGACTGACAACAGACTGACAAGCAGAAGGACAGACAAGACAAGCAGACAAACAGATTGTTTATCATGGCATTTTCTATAGACTTTCTTTACAACTTTTTCCGTTTATAACATAACAATTCCATCTCGTGTGAATGTGTTTTAGAGCTACCATCCTATAGAATGTAAGTTAGAGTTACTTATCATCCTATAAAATTTATTTAAGAGTTACTTATCATCATCTGAACGTACTCCCATTAACATGTCAATCGAAGCGATAGCCTTCGATTTCAAAAAATAATAAAGTAAACAGTATCGTTTTCATGTCTTTTCCATTCTCCGTTGTACATATTGGACGGCCATATCGGTACATCTCTTGATAACTGGAGAAACATTTGTGTCTATGTGCTGAATGACTGGGACAGTTGCAATGTGTGGACTGATGACTGGACAAGAGATAATTATACTACACCGGAACACAACGAGATTGAAATGTGTTAAGGTCACCACATGGGAATATGTTCGTGAGTTGATGACGGCCCGCCCCACAGAATCGTTCAGTTGTGGCTTTCACGTATACCGAAATGGCCAAGTATTCTAAGCTTTCGGTATACCGAAATGTGTTGGTATTCTACAACATTCGTGTATACCGAAATGGCCAAGTATTCTACACTTTCGGGTATACCGAAATGGCCAAGTATTCTACACTTTCGGGTATACCGAAATGGCCAAGTATTCTACACTTTCGGGTATACCGAAATGGCGCCAAGTATTCTACACTTTCGGGTATACCGAAATGGCCAAGTATTCTACACTTTCACGTGGTACCGAATGACCAAGTATTCCTACATCTTTCACGTATGACCGAGATGGCCAAGTATTCTACACTTTCAGGTATACCGAAATGGCCAAGTATTCTACACTTTCGGGTATACCGAAATGGCCAAGTATTCTACACTTTCGGGTATACCGAAATGGCCAAGTATTCTACACTTTCGGGTATACCGAAATGGCCAAGTATTCTACACTTTCGGGTATACCGAAATGGCCAAGTATTCTACACTTTCACGTATACCGAAATGGCCAAGTATTCTACACTTTCGGGTATACCGAAATGGCCAAGTATTCTACACTTTCGGGCAACCTCAAATGCATCTTTAACTACTCAATTTCACAGACGACATTTTTAGTTGCGGACACTATGACGTTCATGAATGTACTGCTTACCGAACAGACCATGGAACTCTTAAAGGATTCTAAAAGCACCAATCCAAACTTTGACAAAACATTCAAAAGGAAGCGTGTCAAAACGACGAGGTAAAACTTGTTACATTTTCACTCAATTAGTAAAGACTTCATATTCTTCTGTATAACATTTTAAGGGCAGAACTTCTCCGCTGCGACACGGGGGGTATCCACAGAATATATATTATACAGATTGCGCAAGCCTCGTTTTGAAACAATGTTTTCATCGCCGCCATTAATGATATTTACACTCATCAGTCCATTCATTGAATAGAAATATTTATTATATAAATATAAAGCTCCTAAAAACCCATGAACTCACGAATTAAATAAAATAATATCGCTTTTTATATTTATAAAGCTATCCTCAAACCAAAGCGAAGCGTTCCGCTGCGCTATTTCTCACGTGAGATTTTTCAAAGCGCGAAAAATCCTCGTTACACCTAAGCAAAGCGAACATGGACGTCAGCCGACCGGGTATAATGATTTTTTTGATTTTCTTTTTTTTTTATTTGAAGACGTCGGCAGACATTTTCTTCTGATGATACATTTTCTACAGTTATTGTATTTTACAAGTAAAAAGTGAAAAAAACACTTACTTTTTGGTATAATCTGATATAATTCAAGTTTCTATATACAAATGTAAGTCTTATTTGTTAATTTTAAGACATTTATATCAATTTTAACCTTGATTTTCATTTTAGTCGATGTTTCTAGGCAGCCATTTTGGATTGTTTACACTCGCGAAAAGCGAAAAAACTCTGCAAGAAGCGATGCCGCGAAATTTCTCTGCACCGCCGCGGAAATTCTCCGCGGTTTGAGCATTTCCATATAAATACATTTCCGCGAAAGAGGGGCGAAATTCGCTTTGGTTTGAGGATACCTTAAAGCAAATTGCAAGCTTTTTCATTCGTATTTCATGTCTTGAAAAAAACAACAAAGAGGTGTAAATAGGTCTGTGGGTTTTTATGAAGGGAACGCGTCATCGGAAATAAAAAGTGAATAACAACAATGGCGCGAGAGTTTTTTAACACAAAACCGAGGACTATTTATATAGCGATGTGCTATCTGTACGATATATAACCTTTGGGGGTATCTAATAAACATTAAACGTCGGGGTAAACGAGCAGGTAAAGGACGGAACGAACAGTCAATCGTGCCACACTTTGCCCGCGGGGCGTATTTTGCACAGGGTGACAGACGAGGGAGTGAGAGTGCATCTGATATATGAAACGGTGGAGACGAGCAGATGACGAGTTTGAACAAAGAGCAGTCAGAGGTAGAGACTAGACCACTTTGTCTAGCAAAGCTAGCGTCAAACAAAAAACAATGAGATAAAAATGCTGCTGGTGATTAGATGAGGCTGGTGGAGGTGGGATTAAGACGGTATAAGGTATGACATTTGACAAATTGGCGAACTATTTTAAAATCAATGACACTATTTTTTTTTTGGGGGGGGGGGGAGGGTGGGTTGTTAAAGCTAAACGAGGAGCGTGGCGTCAGACCTGATTCCTAACCCTTTTTTTTTTTGTTCCTTTTCTGGCGTGATCCATCGAAGCCTTTAAAATAAAATCAGCATGTCCCCACCCCCCCCCCCACCGTAGGATTTTGTTTTTTAATATACATTTACTTACTAAACTACTTTATTATATGTTCAACTGCGTTTTCTCTCGAATTGCCCCACTATCGACCTTTTTTTTTGAATTTTGAAGATGAATTAGGTCATGGTTGATGAGAATTAGGTCATTTATCGTGAAGAGCGAAACAACGAACTTCAAGAGCTCACCTCTAAACGACGCGAGTGACTATGCTGTAGAAGTTAAAAAAAAAAGCATTACATGTTGATAAAGAAGACGCGCGGTTTTAAATAACACGAAAATCTAACACAAGACAGCAGCGCGGTCTGGGAATGGCGCACGCCAACCGAATTAAACCGGAAGGCCAACGGGTTGATACTGGCTGACTAACTGACCCGCAGGTCGCTTTATGACACATGCGTTAAATTAAAAAAAAAAGATCTGTTGCTCACCGATTTAAGAATCTGAACACAGTCAAAGGGGATCGAATGAAATGACGTGTCACGTATATCAAATCAAATGGGGGAAGGGGGAGGGGCCAAATCAGTGATACAACTTTTCTTTTCCCCCGTAAGCCAATCGCCTACCACACCCCATTTTTCATGACCCAGCACCCCCCCCCCCCATTTCACCTATGCACTGGACATTTTGGTATGATATAATTTAATGGATGTCGGAGATCCGAATGTATCGTGTGGTATCCCTTGATGCTTCTAATTGCTGGCATCACGCATCAATGCCACAGCAGTTCGACAGACTGATCACAGGCGCGCGTGTCACTGATTAACTGATCACAAAGCTGCGCTATTAAACGGGCTAGGGTAGGGAGGGGGAGGAGAACACGACACGTGACTGACGCAGAACAGGTAATGAAATGAAATGTGATCAGACCCCCCGGGGGTGGAGGGGCTGGGGGGGGGGGTGTGGGAGCTCTAATTATGAATATGACTGCAGGGCATCGCGACTGATCTGAAAGTACAGAGACGGATATTTGTGAATGGTCGTTTCGCATGCAACGCTTCACACGTACCCGTCAACTTGTCCAGGAAGTTGACCCGTAACCATTCCTCTTCCCCCTCCCCCTTCCCGGGAGTAATCTCCCAACAATCTCGAATTGCCTGCGTAAGTCTGCAGATCTCATGGCGATAAGCCAAGATGATGCTCTTTTCTGAAAATGGTGCACGAAGTCCGGGAGGGGAATTGGGGGTGAGTGGTGGCTGCGTTTTGGGCGGAGGGGGGCGACCACGCCAAGCGCACTACCCCTTACCATCGTAATGGTGGCCTGCGCCTATGGGATGACCATCATTGACCAATGTAGCCTAAATGTATCGCGACAGAGGCGTACCTAGGGTGGGGGGAAAGGAGGGGGAGTCCAAATTCGAAAGTTTCCCAGGGACCCAAAGTATTTCTGTTACAATAAATATCAAGTACAATATCTCGTGTTATGGTCTCGACTGTCAAAATGCAGTGGGCCCCTAAAGATGCCAAGTCCCCCGGGCCCCCAAATCCCTACATTCGGCACTGTATCGCGAGGCTTTATCTTTTGAATACTTTAGCTCTTATTGCAATTATAAACAACTAAGAGCACTGATGACCGGACATAGGTTAGCGAAAGATTCAATATGTACGAGGCTATCTTTGTCGGAATTCTGATCGAGCCCGCTAAAAGGCGTTCGCTGCACCTTTCCAATATCCCCATGGGATGGCTACCGACGTTTTTTATTAGAGAGCTTGTTGAAATTATAATTATGTTAATTATAATAAAATTTTTTAAGTGTGGAATACATCCTGAATTAGTCCTTACATTCAAAAATCGAAGTCCACGGTACTAACGATGCATAAAGCAAAATCCAAAAACACTTTGCAAATAATGTTTCTGTAAAACATAGCCGAAATCAATCCGCATAAAATGTTGTTAACACATTAGCTCGAATAGGTTTAACTGAAAGGAGTAAGTCAGTCTATCTAGCTTACAGAAATATCTGGTAACTTTTACAGAATTGCCAGTTTGGAAAAAAAAAACACAGAGGATAAAAAGACCTTATAAAAAAAATAATGTCACCTGCTTTATCTGGCCAAGAACGAGCATAGCTAGACCCCGGTTCCATTACATGCGTACGTCTAGACGGCCCATACGTCTCCAGTCAAAAACAGTGAAAGCCAATCGGAAATTCCTCCCTAACCCCCAAGCACCACCAACTGCCACCGCGTCTTTCTTCGACGCACCCCCCCACCCCATTCCCTATTATTGAAACAAAGTCTCTCTGCTTGCCATAACTTATGTGAATCTATCGAAGGGCTTAATTTTACCACTTAATAGCTATACTGCTGTAGCCGCAAGGATACCCAGTTAATGTCGGAATACATCTGAAATTGATCGCTACCCAATGGACGTTCTCCCTTCCCCCACCCCACCACTTAATTTCCCCTCTTCATTCCATTCTTATTACCGTGCTAAATCTAATGTATGGAAACAGTGTTCCTGCTTTCACACACAAATTGTATACACAGCTCAGTTTATTCGGACAATTTAATTACGATGGCGATAAAAATGTCTAGAATGACTCCTATAATGCAAAAGGGTCGGGGCGGGCACGCTCGAGAGGAGGTCATTACCAGGGACCCGTATCTCCAGCAGGGGCCCGGCCGCCCCGACCTGTCAATTTTTTCATGACTCATTGTTTGAATTTAGTTTAAAACATTTGTATCTCTCTTTGTATGACTATATCCGGAATTAAGCTGTATTTGGCTAAAGGGGCCCACCAATGATGGACTTTTTGACTCTCGGCGCCCCTGGCGGAGAATAACATTTTGTGAAATACACATTTACTCTACTGTATAAAAAGTTGTGGTGTGAGAGTCGGAGCCCATCCAGAGCATCGAGAAAGCAAGTCTTCATAAAAAACAAGCAATTAAGCCTGTTCCATTCTGGACACAGGACGTGTTAGCGCATTTTTTTGTTATGTATCAGTACGTATGTTACTTTCAGTAAATATTTGTAAATTTTTGAAATGTTTATAAATTCAATTTTGTAATGCATATATCTGTAAAAAAAAATATTATGAAGGCGTTTCCTTTATATTTGAAAAAAAATTATTTTCTCTTAAATCTAACTTCTACAAGTGGTTTTTGTACGTTTTTGGAAATAGGACTCATAATTGAAAACATTCGAAATTATAGTCATTTAATCGTCCGAAAACTCCGTCAATTGTTGCACTATTACACCGATACTTTCAATTAAAGCTCTCAGAACACAAGCTTACTATTTCATTTGATGAGTTTATTAATAAATTTTGGTGAAACTTCGGTGCTGCAGTATTCCGCACCAGATGGACTGGGTTCAATTGAACTACAAAGGTGTACCTATATGTATATAAGCCTTGCCTTAGGAGCCCTGAAGCCCGGCCTCAGAGGTCCTATCAGCGAAATGGACTTTTGACGTACACTTGACAGTTCAAGACCCCACAACAATGATATATACATCATGTGGGTCTAGGACTTATGGTTGTTGAGATATAGAGGCGCTCTTTATTTTATGCAGCTTATGTAGCAAAAAAGCGGTACTAAGCCCCCTTTACGGTTCTGAGAGGTCAGATCGCGATATGGAAAAAAGTCATTTCTTGGCAAGCCAAGACCTACAAAATGATATATACATCATGGGTCTAGGACTTATGGTTGTTGAGATCTAGGGTGATGACGGACAGACAGACAAAACGGGGACAATAGAGCATTTTTTTTCGAAAATGCTCTAAAAATAGATTACCGTTCGATAGATTTAATGTTCCGAATTATTTTATGTATATTGCTATTGGCTGATTGTAATAATCCTGCTATTTTACTGAAATACACTGCATATAAAAGCTTTACGCTGCTGCTTAGTTTTGTATATTGCAAGATAGATATATATATTACTAAAACTGCGTCAGACATTTGTATACGGTATTTTATTTCAATATACTGTTATTTACTGCTATAAACTGCAATATACTGCTATATAAAATTTAATAATGATAAACATCACTAAGGCAGCTGTTTACTGCTATATACAGCTGTTTACTGCTATATACAGCTGTTTACTGCTGTATACAGCTGTTTATTACTATATACAGCTGTTTACTGCTATATATTATACGAAGTGGCTACGGTAACATCAAGCGCCATTATATTAGGGTTAGCGGGAGTACTCATTTTTTTTTTCGGGTACCGGCAATTATATTAGGGTTAGGAAAAGGGTTAGGATTAAGGTTAGGGTTAGGGATAGGGATAGGTTTAGGGTTAGGGATAGGGTTAGGGTCCGGAGCAATATCTATTGATGTAACCCGGAAAAAAAAATACGAACTTCGTCTATATGTTACCGTAGCCACTGCGTATATTATATTGCGTACTCTTTAAGATTTCAATATTAAGATGGCGAGTAGATATTTTTTATCAATAAAATTCTTAAAGAGAACACTTAGTATTTATTTGTGTGATATATTTTTCCATAGATGAATACCTGTTATCAAAGATATATATCATATTGATATCTTGAGAGGTAGCAATAATTGATTAAAATCTCTTCACTGAAAGCCGTCAATCTGACTTTGGGACAAATGGTCAGATCTTAAAATGCATGCATCCCTAGGGGTCACAGCCTATTTTGTGGCTGAATCAATTGTCACAGTCCACTATGTTGATGAATCAACCAATGACGGGTCACTAAAATCAATAATACTCGGCTGTGATAAAATACGAGGATCGCATTAACTACCTCGAAACAAAAATTTAACTCAGGTAATTGTATTCGTACTCGCAACTAGTGTACTTGTATTCGTACTCGCAACTAGTGTCCTTGTATTCGTACTCGCAACTAGTATACTTGTATTCGTATTCGCAACTAGTGTACTTGTATTCGTACTCGCAACTAGAGTACTAGCATTCGTATTTATGTATTTGCATGTTCGGTACTCGGAACATCAATGCAAACTGCCAAAAAAAAAAGTAAATATCCCTTAGCCCTAACGCATTTTTTACCCGTTTCCATTTTTTACCGCCCTCCATTGACAAATTTACAGACAGAAGAGGGGAAAAAAATCGGTCACTGACATAGCACTCTACAATTGTACAGTTGTTTTACTAGCCACTCGCAAGCAGGTTTCCTCCCCCCCCCCCCACACTTCAATCAAAGTGTAGAAGTGTAGAGCATTCATTAAGCATTCATCAACATGACATGAATATTCATGAGCACGTAAGCAAAAGTCTTTATATATCCACGAAGTACTAACGGACCCCCCCCTCCCCCCGCTGATACGACCGAGTCAGGAACGCGGCACATTTTGTTCTCAAAAAAGTTCAGGACGATATCAAATGGAGAGTGGTCCTACTTGGCTAGAGGCGAGACCATGTTCGTTCCTCAAGTGGCCCTGTAAGGATCAATGCCGAGAACGTTCACGCTTCGTCGGGCGAGCGCGAGACAAATTTTCTACTAACAACAACAGTCACGCCTCGCTGGGCAGAAGAGAGAGGAGAGAGAGAGAGAGAGAGAGACAGAGTCGTCAGCCGGGGCACACCTCGATACTTTTTCTAAAGTCCAGCGTTTAGTGGGTGCAGTGTCGGGAGGGTTAGGACAGGCATCGCGGTAAAGAATTTGTACCGTAGTGCAGGTTGCGCAGGGCGCTAAACTCTAAGAAAGGGGCCCCTGAAGAGACTTTTAAATGTATGTCCAATCTATTTGCAAAGTTGCAAAAAAAGTAACCGCAAACAAAGGGCGCCACCATATCCCTGGTTAGGATTACCGCCCCCAGGGCCCCTGCGCCGTGAGGGTGGGAGGCGTGGATTATTTTGTTACCGTCAGCCTATCATACAAACATGCGGGGCATGCGCAGAGGCGTACCTAGGGTGGGGGAGGGAGGGAATCCAAATTTGAAAGTCCCCCCGGGCCCCAGCTAGAGGGAGGGGGCCCAACAATTTTTTAACATTAAATATTAAGTACATTATATCATTTTAGGGGTCAAATGTCAAAATGCAAGGCCCCCCTAAAGAGGCCAAGCCCCCCCTCCCTAAAGGCCACCAAATCCCTAGGTTCGGCATTTGGGCATGTGCAAGGCATGATTTAATGGCATTACGTTCAAATTTACGGAGTGCCGCCTCAAGGCAGATCGTACTACATAATAATGGGTCCGACTCCGATGAAACTACGGATATATATATATATATATATATATATATATATATATATATATATATATATATATATATATATATATATCAGTTGCACCGAGTGTACCCGACGCCGTAACAATAGTCAGCCTTTGCACCCGACGCCGTAACGATAGTCGGCATTCTAACAAAAGGCGGATCACTATGCCAGCTGATGAAAGTAACTTTTTGTTGACTACACTACTGTTGGTGGGTTTTTGTGCGTAAAGAGCTTCTTCGCGTGTAGCTAGTACCAAATTAATTTTATTTTAAAAAGAAATATTCCATCAAAAAGGATACAACATTTTTTGTTGAACACTTCGCCCTGAATTACGTGTTGAAAGACTAACTTCACAGTTGGATGAGCATTGAGAGATTGACTCTTCTTTTATTCATATAAACTCTAAACAGTTCTGAGTGTGTTTGACAGAAACAGCACCAGGGCCGATTCATTGATTTCAAATAAACCTATGTTCCAACAGGTAGTTTAATCAGGTAATGACAATGGCTACATGGTCAGCACTGTAGCGCGGAGACTCTTGTGGAGGAAAGTGTTTTTTTGGTTCCGAAGAAATCGCTGACACGGACACAATGAGTTCATCTTATACACCCGACATCGTAACAATGGTAACCATAGTAACAATGATGACGCTCCGTAACCATTCATTGTGACTAATTGTTGAAAAACTGATCATTAAAAAAAATGAATTGGAGTAGATGAATGTCCATTGTTGGTCTTTTACTGAATAGACTGGGGTGGGTTGGGTACAGAAAGAATGGAAAAGAACAGAGTCAATAAGGCGATATATAAGACAGCATCCAAGGAGAAAAGACCGAAGGACAAGACCAAGAAGAAGATGGATAGATGAGATCGCGAAAGATATCAAAGCCCGGGGGAGGGGGGGGAGAGAAAGTGGAGAGAGAAGAACAGGGATCGGGAAAAGTGGAGAGAAGTAGTACGGCAGGCCAGAGCCCTACATGGGCTGTAGATAAGAGTAGTACGGCAGGCCAGAGCCCTACATGGGCTGTAGATAAGAGTAGTACGACAGGCCAGAGCCCTACATGGGCTGTAGATAAGAGTAGTACGACAGGCAAGAGCCCTACATGGGCTGTAGATAAGAGTAGTACGACAGGCCAGAGCCCTACATGGGCTGTAGATAAGAGTAGTACGACAGGCCAGAGCCCTACATGGGCTGTAGATAAGAGTAGTACGACAGGCCCAGGTAGAGCCCTCTATGGACATGGGCTGTAGATAAGAGTAAGGTACGTGGCAGGCAAGAGCCTGGCATGGGCCAGAGAGTAAGTACGGACAGGCCAGAGCCCTACATGGGCTTGTACATCAAGAGTAGTACATGGCACCCAAGAGCCCTACATGGGCTGTGATATAGAGAAGTAAGTACATGGGCAAATAGGAATACATGGCTGTAGATGAGGAGTGGTACGATAGGCCAGAGCCCTACATGGGCTGTAGAATAAGAGTGGTACGGCAGTGCATGAGCCCTACATGGGCCAGGTAGATAGAGTGGTAC